>VDFB02093218.1:0-58260 GCA_007258455.2 Sequoia sempervirens
TGTAAGCTTTTATTTTAGTAGAATATCCAAGGAAGATACCATCATCAGACCTTGCATCAAATTTTCCTAGGTTTTCTTCATCTCTTTTGATATAACATTTTATTCCAAATACTCTAAAGTACTTGACAGTAGGAATCCTTCCATACCACAACTCATAGGGAGTCGTTGTGTTGTTAGATTTGGCTTGAACTCTATTAAGTATGTAAAAAATAGTATGAATTGCTTCTCTCTAGTAGAATTTTGATAGGTTAGCTTCTTTTATCATAGTCCTTGTAGCTTCTTGAATAGTCTAGTTTTTCCTTTCAACCACTCCATTCTACTAAGGAGTTCTAGAGGTAGACAAGAGCCTCTTTATTACATGAACTTCACAAAACATGCTAAAATAATTGGAGGTGAATTCTCCACCTCTTTCAAACCTCGAAAATTTGATTTTAAAATCCATTACATTCTCAACCATAGCTTTAAATGCTTTGAATCTATCTATCTAAGCATCATATTTTTCTCAATGAAAAGTAACCCAGGTCATTCTAGAGTAATCATTAATTAAAATCATGAAATGCCTATCACCTTGAAGACTTATCACCCTTGTAGGACCACAAATATTTGTATGTATTAATTCCAGTCTAGTTTGGTAGCAGATTGTTCCTTTCCTTTGAAACTACTCCTTATTTTCTTTCCAAATTGATAATTTTTTAAAAATGGAATTGATAGGATTTTTAATTATTGGTAGGTCTCTTATTGCATGAACTAAATAGATTCTAACTAAATTTTCAAAATTCATGTGACACATCCTTCAGTGCCATAACCAACTGTCATTAATTTGAGACATAAAGCAATGACCATCAACACCCTTGACCTAATAGATATTTACATTTGTCCTCTTACCAACAACAATCATAGTTCTAGAACTTTTTTTGATCTCACATATTTCATCCTTAAATGCAAGATTATATCCTTTGCCACATATTTTTCCAACACTCAAAAGATTATGTCTTAAGCCTTTAACATAGTAAAAATCTCCAGTATTATGCTCTCCATCAAAACTAATTGAACCTATTCCACAAATCTTAGCTCCTGAAGCATCTCCAAATTTAACTAATCCTCCATCATACTTTTCAAGTTTAACAAAATTACTTTTTTCTTCGGTCGTGTGATTAGAGTAGCTCCACTATCAACAACCCAGTAGTTTTTATCATTTTTAACATGAAAAGAAAAAACCAAAGTAGCTTCAACCTTATCCTTCTTCTTCAAAACACTTTCCTTCACACAACTTTCAGAGTTAGTTGAAGTAGATTCATATTTTAATGCTAAGAACAAGCATTCATTTTCATCAACATCTCCATAATAAGAAACACTAGCATCTTCTCTAACATAGTAACTTCATTTAATTATTTTTCCTTTGTTCTCCTTACTTTTATTGTTCACATCTCTGTTTGGACATCTTGAAGCATAGTGACCTATATTTCCACAACTAAACATTTGAAGGGTAGATTACCTTGTACTTACTAGTGCCCTTTTTCATCCTTCTTACAGAGTTAGCTTCCACATTATCAAGATCATCATCATCTAAATCTTCAACCCTTTTTTATTTTCCAGCCTTGAAAGCAATCTCTACTTTTGTACCATTTTTCAAACCAATATTTCTCATTTCAAATGAACTTAGTGTACCAAACAATTGATATCTAGAATAAGTATTAAAATTTGAGACTTCCTCAATAGTAGATATATTTTTACTATAAGAATCAAGAAGAGATTTGAGAACTTTCTTTACCACCCTAGGTTCTTTGACTTGTGCACCAAGACCTCTCATTTCACTTACCAAATCATCAACTTTCTACATGTAAATTCTAATTGTTTCATCTTCAGATATTCACAAGGTCTAAAATTTTGCCTTTAGATTTTGCAACTTTTCTTGTTTAAATTTATCATCTCCTTCATTAAAAATTTCTAGCTTGTCCCAAACTTCTTTAGCACTCTTGAAATTCACACCTTTTACTAATTAAAAATTTGAAAGACTATTCAAAAGAATAAATCTTGCCTTACCATTTACTTCATGGGCCTTGATCTCATCATTTGTGCTTGGACCATTCGCAGGTGCAACATATTGAGTCTTTATTGCCTTTTCAATCTCATACCCATAGGATGCTAGATATCCTTCCATCTTTGTCTTCCAAAATGCATAGCCTATGCCATCAAACTTAGGGTTCTCTATCTTCTTTTCCATCTTGAATCTACATCAAGCGATTAAGCTCTTCTGGGTGAAGCCACAATAGTGGTTTACAATTGAAGTGAGGAAGGAAAACTCACAAAAAATGAATGCATGGCAAAAAACTGATTTTAGGGGTTCGTACAAACCTATTGGTTCAACCGAACCCATTAGGGGTTCACTAGAACCTCGGTTTGGGCGAACCCTTTTAATTCTTTCCTACCAAAAAAGCCAACAAAACCCCTTATAGAAGGGGGGTTTGAATGAACCAAGGTTTGAATGAACCAAGGTTCGAATGAACCCCTAGGGGTTCACTCAAACACCCCTTATTCCTCATCCCCCCTGAGAGACAAAAAAACCTAGATTTTGGCACTTTGGAGCTCGGGTTGAGGATGAAAATGGAGGAATGATAACAAACCCAACTGGAATCAGGTAGTCCTCGAAACGAGCTATCCAACGAATATAATTTTAATATATTTTCGTTTTATTATGTATTTTTTTTAGTTTTATTAAACATAGGTTTTTCATGGAAAACGAAGGTCTATGTTCTGCACATGTGGAAAAATAGTAGGTGTAAAAAATTTGAAAATGTAACAAGGTGCACCAAATATTGAAGTCCTCGATTAACAAAAGAAAAAATTGAGTTTAGATATATGCAAAAAAAGTTATGTGTGTTATCTGGTTGCTAATATGCGAATTGTGGTGGTTTGACTTCAAAGCTTGATTAAAGAAGAAATATTCAATAAAAATTATGCAGCCAAGCTGGAAGCACTAGATATCAGAGTTAAAATATGATTTGATAGAGTTAAATTTTATCCTTAATGGAAAAAAAGTTATCGTTATCTAGGTGTGGGTCTTTTAAAATGTTGTTTTTTAGAAAAAACTAGTTTTCATAAGGGAGATGGAAAAACAAAGTATCTAATTCCAAAATTTTGAAAAAATATTTTAAAATCTATAGACAAAATGTGGCTTGAGACTCTAGTTTGTATCATCTTCAAATTATTCACGGTTTAGCCGCTATAGGTTCTTGAATGTGAAGATTTAGTTAAAAATAATAATTCCAGTGTCTAGTTTGGCCAAAAATTGTAAACCACTATTGTGGGATCACCCTTCTCTAAGGAACCTTGCTTTGATACCAATTGTTCAATGAACAAGATAACTAAGAGGGGGGTGAATTAGTTGTATCAAATTAAAACATCAAAAACCTTCAACAGTAATCAAATTCACTAACATTCATTAAACCCTTATTTTGTTATAGTGATTAATCATGAAATGCAGATAACAAAAATTGAAACAATAATACCATACACAAGAGAACAATAGAATTATGTGGAAAAACCCAATGAGGGAAAAAGCACATTGAGGATTAACTCATAATATAAGTAATTGCAAAACTAATATAATTGATCACTACTAGAATAGGACACACTGTCCAATAGGGCTCACAACCAAAGCTCACTAATTAGAATATAAAAATAAGATAGAAGAGAAATGTTGCACATAGAAAACTATCTCAATGCAACAAGGAATCCACCACAATTACTCCAACACTTTCATAGCCTTGTTTGAAATATTACAGATGTCGTCAACTCACTGTCTTCAAAAGTCCAACACTTTGAAGTTCACACTGCTATGCTCAAATTGACATGTACACTTTTTCAATTCATACCATATTCATCACTCACATCCATCTTGAGATCTTCCAACAAAACCACTCTTATTTATACCATCCTCAACCTTGAAAACCTTCTCCAAGATTGGCAACACATTCTTTGCATTTACAATTTCAAATTAGGTCAGCACCCAAACATTCTCGTGGTGGATAGGAATGAAGGAAACCCACATAAATTATCCTTAGTTAGGACGAAAATTTGTCCTAACACACCTCAACACACTTCCACAAACTTCAAAACGACTTCTCATGTAGTGTTAATACTAGGTCAGCCATTACCCATGCTAAACACCATAAAACTATTAAGTACACACTTCCCACTTGATCAATATGACACACATACCACAAAAATATACTTTACATTATTTGGAGTAATCCACAAACCACCTGAGATCCAACAAAGAATTCATCCAAGTTCTTACATCATAGAAATACTTCAACCCAAAACATCATGTTAACCTCATACACATACTAAGACATGAAACAAACATGGTACTGCACCAAATCAAGATCAATCTTGAATTCTAAAAGGTATAAAAAACATAAGAAACTTCCTAGATTTGCACAACCTGAAACCAAACTACAAAGAAATGCAGAGCAAATACATTTCTCCCAGACCACAACAAATAACACTGAACACCTAGTTCACACACTAGTGAACATGTATCACTCTACACAATAATCCAAAAACCCAAAATATGGATATAGAAACTACTAAAAACCTTGAAAAACATGTCATATCTGCACATGCATATCATCAATACATAAGAAACATAGAGCACATCTTGGAGCACGTTCTGAACATAGTGCTTGCACAACACTGTTTTCTCTATTTATTAAATTTTCTTAAAATTACTTCGGAACCAAGCACTAGAGACACCATTTTAGCACATTAATTCATTCAAACACATCTCCAAAAAATACAACATAAAGATAGCTCCATGTACTCACAACACTTATTCAAAATCTTGACTATACATGCACAAATTGCAACAAACTATTTTCCTCTTTTTCACAATTTTCTCAATATCCTCGACATCTTCATCATGTAACAACCTTCCTCAACACATAGTTGAAATCAATGACAACACCTTCATAATTACAACAAGTCAAGGAGTAAAAAAATAATGAGAAAATCTTGTGGTACTTTAATGAGCTCAAAAGGATAAAAGGGTGCAGGTCACTTGTAGAGGGTTGTATAGAAGATAAGTGATAAGGACCAAACATGGAGGTAGTGGCCTATTATTTTTTAAATCAAGGGTATCCAAGGTGCTTATAGGGGGAATTTTGAAGCCATTATTTAAAGGACAATGAATAGTCTTCAAGACCATTAAGGAAAATGATGGTTTTCTTAATTAGTTGTAGAAATTAGAAAATTTTCCATAAAAGAAAAGGAAATCACAACTTTGAAATGATAGTGACAAAGATCAAGATATTTAGAAGCTTTAAGGCATGAAACATGTGTGAAAACACCCAACCTTTAAGATATCCTACACCCCTAGAAGGAATTTGACTATTTAAAACTCTCATTCACATGCCTTATAAACACATTTGAGAAAAATTATGAATGATTAATTACAATTATTTCATCAATTACATAGTAAAATTGATCCTTATTCAATTATTCAATTAATCATTTATAGTTGCATCAATTTATTATTCATTCATTCAATTAATCATTTATAATGCAAATGTGGACACCATTGGTAAAAAATATTTATACTAGCTAAAAATTCATATAAGTATACAAAATTATATGTTGATAAAAGTATAACATATATACAAGAAATCCATATAGGCTTACAACAAGACCATATATACATACAATGTCACATATATATAATACAAAATATATGTTAAAAATGTCAAATAGGAATACAACAAAGGACCCTAATGTAGTCATTTCCCTCTAGGGGAAGGAAAGAGATCACGAGATGCATTTAATTTTCAGAAGGATGGAGATGCATAAAATGGTGTTATCCTTCAAACTCATTCGCTGAACCTCCTATTTAAAGTTTCCTAGACCTCCACCTAACACAATAAAAGGTATAGATATTAATATATAGAAAGTGAATTATAGAATGACATAACAAAATAATCACTGACCACATACAAATAGTCACTGGATTCATCCACGACGGGGGCACATTCAAGATCTAGTTTTGTGAATCCCTATGACAACCATATGGAAATAGAAAATAAACTACAAATGAATATCGTTATATTTTTAATAACAGATAGATAAAACAATAAATATAATGTGAAATTTACTAATCTACCTCATATCTTTGTTAAAGGCATCAAAATTTCTACTGCTATAGAAACACCATGCTCTATTGTCATATGAATATCATGAGGAGTATCTATTTAAATCATCTAAAAATGAAACAAAATTATTCGAATACCAAAACTACCTAACATTATTTTATAAATTTTGTATTAAAATTAAAAATTCTCTATACTACTTGAGTGAAATTTTGATGAGCACCTTGACAAACATGTCTATATATTGAAGGCCTGGCATTAATCTATTCAACATCCAAAGTGAGATAAGAATACCATTCATATAAGATTCAACTATTAACATGTAATATTTATAATTCTTTACTAATTACATACCTCTACACTCGTCATTGTAATGTAATAGGAAGGTGGAGGACCACTGTAAGTAGGGTGAGCACCGTGACCCTAAAATTTCATTATAATCATTCTACTAATTTAGTTAATATTACATTATAAAATAAAATCTAATAAATTGAATTAAATGAACTTGTTGACATTTATCTGACTATCAAAGCTGAATATATCACTCAATAGAGCTTCTATCATGGCCATTTGATCCACTATAGATTTATTTTGGACACATGCATCTTGACTATCCTCATGATCATAAACATAGAGAGACCCACAATACCAACATATATGAGGTGGAACTTGACACCTAAAAGAGTCACTCACATCACCCTATACTAGAGTCATAGTATGTTGTGCAAGGGTATGAGTGAGTGATATAATCGACTCTAAGGTCTCTACCTTGATACCCTCCTTCATAATGGAACAAATAGTCACATGATGATACTCTGGTCTAGTGAGTGGTATTGGTGCCTAGTTTGGTTAAGTTGTTCCCCCACACTGTCCTATGCGGAGCCCCCAGGTCTCTACCTTGGAAATCCCACATGTCAAGGTAATTTTGGATCCAAATGAGGACAAACTCATAATAGAGTTTACTCAAAAAGTATTGTGCTGCCTCATAGAACTATCATATAGAGGATGCTAAAAACCCATCCACCACCTTTCCTAAAAAAAATTATTTATCCCTTGGTGGTGGCATTGATGGATAGGGAACCTTTTTCATGCACAGTGTAATGTTTGATCAGTTCATGGGTCAACAAAGAGTGCACACAAGTCACATTTCTTTTAATTCTTTAACTTGTTCATATGATAAGTTGTTTGCATAAAATTGTTTTTGTTTTTATCTCTTGTTAGATCAACTGTTATTTTCCTACTAATAGATTATACATGAGAAACAATGGATTCTAGTGGTTGAGCAAGGGTAGTCCTATGGGATTTTGTTCTTGTTGAATCTTTCAACCTTGTAATTAACTCAAGTTATTTTCTATTATTTTTAATTTTCCCTAATATGTTTTGTTGTTTTGTTGGAGGATGCTGAGGAATTATTGGAGGTTTTTTTTGTGGTTATTCTTCAAGAGAATTTTCATGAAGCAGTTGTTGTTCTTGTAGCACACACGCCCTGTTCAAAATGGGGACCCTCTTTCTTTTCGCTTCGTTGGGTCACTTTTGTCACCGCTTTGTTTTGCATGCCCCCTATTTTGTGTTTAGAGTGGTCAAGTCTTAGAGGAATCATTTTGAAGTGACCATGTTTCTCCACCCTCAAATTCTCAAGGCTTTAGGCCTTCACAAAGTTCCCTTAGCTATTTTTCTTCACTATTTAGAACTAGTGTCTTTGGAGCCGGGCAGGTTCGACTTCGCGGGCCACCCCATGTGGGTTTCCACGACCTCCCGACCATTCCAAACTACCATTGTTTGGCACTCTTCCATGCCACGAAACCTGCATCCTTTGGTTCCATTTCATTTCCTAACCCCAAGCAGCTAACTGTTGGCTATCGTCCATCTAGCGGACTCCGCCTTTCCTAAGGCTGTTTTCGAGTTGCTGCCCATTCACCAACCCAAAATTCCATTGTATGAACATTTATGAGGGAAATTAAATGCACTATTTTCTATAAATAACCCCTCTTGAGCTATCATTTTCACTTGTTAGTTGTTCAAAAAAGGAGTCAGAGAGCCCTACAAGCACTATCATCGCACCCGTGATGTTCATTCACCGAATCCAAGCTGTTACCCATTGTTTGCTTGACCTTCTTCATTAGGTTGCACAGGTAGGTTTTTTGTTGTGAATAATGTTTTGAGTTTTCTTTGATTTCAGCATAAAATTTCTAAATCTGAAGGAGGAAAACTTGAAATTGACTAGATTAAACCTAGGCACACAAAACCCATGAATTGAAATATTAACAAACTTAAAAAATTGCGCCATGTGCCACTTGTGGAACTCACGGTCCATAGCATCTGTGCTCTGTGGGCCCACAACCCAGCCAACACCATTACCTTGGCTTGGAAATAGTTTAGATTCAAAATGGAAAATGCCCCCATCGGGTTTTCCTCGACGAGAGGCTCCCTTCACTCGGCCACCTTGAACTTGGTTCAAAATCCTAAAGCCTAAACGAAGCAATCTTTGGACCTACCCGGGTTTGCATCTGTGGGCTTCTGCCTCCGAAGTTCCCTTCAAACTTCACCATTCCAAACGACTATCCGATCACGACCTTCTGGCACGTGGACCCCGCCCCGTTGATCATCCAACAAACTTGAACTTGGAAAAATACCTAAGCATAGGTTCATCATGGGTTGCTCTCTACGAACTTCTACTTGCAAAATTCTATCTTGGCCTTGCCATTTAAAATGAATTTCATGGCCTGTCTTCCCACCTATCGGGATCTGCCCTCTTGCCCGCCATCCAAGTCAAAGAGCAGCAACCTAAGAATGTGGGTCATCCTCTACAGACCTCCGGTGGCATTTCGTCGATGCATGAATGACCACTTGAAAAGGAGAAACCTTAGCTTCCACCCTCTCTGCAGATTTTGACCTCACCTTTGTCAGTCATTTTCCTTTGCAAATTAACCGATTAAGTTTGAGCCTCCTTATGGGCCCCACCCCGTGGACCTTCGTATGCGAGCTGTTGTGGGCTATCTATTGTTCCAAACGGCTTATGCAAGCCGACCTTCCGCATTGCGGGTCCTAAACCTGCCACATCTGTCTGAACCAAAACAAAAAAAATCAAATGATAAACCTTGGATGGACCATCCCTTACGGATCACCGTATGCAAACTTCCATCCCACTTATGCCATTCAAAAAATAGTTGTAGACCTCCATCGGCCCGCTATGTGGGGCTCGACCCTTATGTTGCTCCTTGACCAATAAAAAATGAAGTGAATGTCGAAGCCCTCTGCTTTCCTGACAATGCAGATCTCCTCCACCGGGCATCCATTTGGCTTTTGTCATTTTAAATGGCTATTCCCCAGCGTCATCTCGCATCCCCCAACCCACATCCTTCCAGACATCCTGCACTTCAGCGACGAAGAATCCACCACCTCATGAAGCTGTGGGTCCTACATGGTGGAACACTGCCTGCAGAATGCCACCTTTCCAACACCATTTCAACGATAGGCCCTCAAACAACTAGGCAACTTGCTACACCCACATGCTTGAAAGATGAGCCTAATACCTCCAAAATATCAATTTGATCTCAACCCACGTGCCAAAATGAATTGGCCTCCCTATTGGACCCCACCTTATGACTAAATTTGATGCAGGTTGGGATAGGTGGGTTGTCGTGCCCCGATTGTCATCCCTTTTGCAGAATGACCACTAGCCTAGGGAAGTCTGCACCCTTGGGCCCAAATTGTTGTAACTCCCTCCTGTGAAAGGTTAATGTCAATCTAGAAGAGATTTTAGGATTCAAAAATGATGAATTATTTAATGTAAAATCATTTTACAGGATATTGGCTAACTTTCCCATTGTTTTACACTTGAAAATGTTTTCTACTCTCTCGCATGCAGTATATATGGAACTAGGTGCAGGATCTTTGGGGGTGGCCATGGAGAAAGATAAGGGAAATAAGTTAGCCAAAGCACCCTGAGGAAAAGAGGATAGAGATAAAATGAAGTACAAGTTCCAAGGGGAACCCCTCAACTCAAAGGTCGCCACAGATCGGAAAGAAATCTTAGATACTAATCTAGGACACATAGATATTGATGAATTCAAGCAAAGGGTCCAGATCATCCCCACTACATAAAAGTTTAGAAATATTAGAAGCAATGGGATGGCCAAAGTACTTGGTTTCCTACCCGCTCTCGTTGCTCCTGAGCTTGTGATGGCTTGTAGGGAGGCCAATCAAGAGGATACGAAAGGAATTGTGGACCAAGAAGGGAATGTATTGGCTGACCTATTGGCCAAATCAATAGGGAATGCTTTGCATATGCCTACCTTCAGTGAGATGGAGGAAGCATCCAAAGAAGATGCCAAGGAGATGTGGGATGTTGACCCCCTCAAGTGAAAAAATATCATCAATCAGTATTGGTTAAAAGAAAAGAGGGGAAATGTAGCTAAAGTACCCCAAGAGCTCTTCCACAATGATTTCTACAAGATTACCATGACTTGGTAACCCTATTGAGAAAATTTATGGGCCTTGTGATGATAGCCTTCTTCCAGGAGTGGATGTTAGATTTTGTGGAAGAGATCCTCCAAGGAAAAACCAAGTTCTAATAGGCAGGCATAATTAGTAATTTCTTGCATGAGCAATTTGTGGCTATGAAAAAGACCTCACAATTTTACATGACTTCATACCTTGTTTATTTATTGGTTGACCAGATGCAATACAAAGGCTTGTTTAGGGCTTCAAATGAGGCTCTAGGTAGGGAATTAAAGGTCTATGAAAGGTATCCCCAACTCCAATATAAAAATTTCAAGAAATACTACTACAGAGTCAATGACGCCTTCATAGGCCATGTTATCAGATTGCTTTGGGGTGACTTTGAAAGAAGGGTCTCACATAGCCCTAACTTTTTCCTCCACTAGTTCAGTTTCTTATTCATACAATTTCCAAAGTTTACCTATATTCATGTCTAAGGTTTCTCAAAGAAACCATACAAGCTGCCTCGATATCCAAATAACTGGATAATATTGCTAGACCTCTCTCGGTAGATGCAACATGCACACACCCTCTTAAGTAGCAAGCATAAGGAAAGGATTCCCTATCCCCTCTCCTTCAACCAATGGATGTATGATATCCACACATCCCAGTGTGTATACCATTCAGATAAAGAACTTGTGGATTATAACTTGGACCCCTATAGAAAACTCAAAAAGATGGTCGGGTTGGAACACATCCATGTGCATGATGTTGAGGACTTTTGGGCCAACTGGAAGGATGAAAAAGAAGTGCTAGTGAGGCACTACATGTGCATGACTACGTTCTTTTTCAAGAGGGTCAACTTGTTCCCTGTTCTAGATCAAATAGTGGAGGATGAAAATATCGTGATTGATCCTCGATATGGTGTAGTTGCTAATCTCCCACTGCCATTAATCGACTGGAGTGAAGAAGAGGTCAATGAACTTGATATTCTGACAAAGCCAATCGAGGAAAGAACCAAAGGATGGATTGATGGGCAGATCACCCAATTGAGGCTACAAGGAGTGACCGTGACATATGAGGAACTTGAAGATGAGCTGAGAAGTGAGACTGATAGTGGGACGACTACTACCCTATCAAGAGAAACTTCAAAATCTCCTCTAGCCACCAGGTTGAGGAAGAGAAAAGAGATGAATGAATGGTAGCCTAAACCTAGCGTGTACTTGAGAAAAGCCTTGGAGGGTGAAACCTCCAAGAAGTCAAATACATCGAGTGGTTTTACGGAGATTTCTACCATCTAGGAGGACCTGCTCCATGAAGGAGAAGAACTGGAGGCCGAACAACCAAAGTCCCCACCTGCTACCTCTACTCTTGCAGTCATCGCTGCCTGCTAACATTTCCACCACTATTTCCCCTCTGCCTGCTTCTCAGGCAGTGGTTTCTATCTCTCCACCCATGGTGGATATCTCAGTCCACCTTGCTTCCACCCCACCCACTACAAAAGTCATGGTTATAGACTCCTCCTCTGCCACTACCTCTTTTCTCTCCTCTTCCTCCATGTCTCTGTCAACACATCTACCATTGACTATAGAAACTATTCCAATGCCTGCTCTATCTCTCCCAGAAGCCTTCATCTGCCACATGTAGAATGTCCCAACGAAGCTATCTAGGGTACTAATAAACCTGACAATACAAGCTGCCTTCGCGCAGATAGTTGCAAACCTTCCTATCCATACTCCAACTGAACCACCAAAAATGAAAGCAACAATGCAAATATCAGAAGAGTTGGAGAGGAAAGAAAGAGAAGCAACAAAAGAGATGGAGGAAGCAGATGACTACCATGAGTACCCTGAGTACCGACATCTAGTGATAGGTAAAGTGGTGCGTGAAGGAGAGGAAGAAGAAACACAATCATCTGAGGAAGACACTGAAGAGCCGAGTACCAAATATATTGTGGAAACCTTTGACCTAGAACTCAAGGAGGAGTTGGCTCAACAACTCAAGAATGTTGGAGAAGAAATAGAGAGGCCACCTTCTGATGAAGAGAAGAACACTGAAAATGAAATGGAGGAAGACACCAAACCACCAACTAGGGAACAAAATAAAAGTCCTGAGAATGATAAGGGGATGCCTCTATCGAAAGAACAAGAAGAAAGCCTCAAGCATGATAAAGAGATGTTGTCTCAACATGAAGAAGAGGAAAAGAAAGAAGAAGATAAACCCAAGGAAGAGATTGAAGCCCAAAAGAGCCCGAAATGGAATATCATGAAGAACATAGGCATGACCAAGATGAAGAAGAGAAAACCATTGAAGGGGAGGATAGCCCCAAATACATGTAGCTGTTGAATCCCTAGGGAAGGAAATAGTGTTCGTCTGGGATTATGATGAAGAAGAAAGAGAAAGGACGGAACAAGAGGCTCTAGGAAACAAGGAAATTGAAATCCAACATGCTCGTAAAGAAGAAGGTGATCATGAATCACCAAAAGGAGAATCTCAGATGCCTGAATGGCTTGAGAAGAAATTGGAGAAGAAGACCCCAGCCTCGAGGGACCCAAAGGCAAGGTTGGAGGCCATTTTGACTCGAGCCCAAATAAGCACAAATAAGGAAAAGAGGCCAAAGGTCATATCTCATCTGACAATGGATGCATTAGGATATAGTATTATACAAATAGCCACTCTAGTTGTGGGAGAAGGGGTAAGTTATAATATTTCTACCCTTGATCTTGGAACGACCACGAGGGAGCAAAAAATTGACCATCTTCAATGGTTCGTTGCCACTATTGTGCACCAAATGCATAAGGATAAGACTTCCAAGGAGGAGTTAAAAGCACAAGTGGCGGATCTGACAGCTTGCATTTAGTAGTGGTCATCAATTGTAGAGCTCCCCACCACATCCTCAGAACCACCACAATTGTTGTCCAAGGATCACATCGATAAGTTAGAGAAAAGAAAGAATTGGACAAAGGCCACAAAAGATTGGTTCCAAAAAGTCCTCTATAATGGAAACATGGGCATAGGCCATGTTAGCAGGACCACAAAAAAGTTCCTGGAGGTGCAAAAGAAATTTGAATGGATAAGGAAGTTCGGCACCGACTTCCCATAGCTATGTAGAATCACGTATCTTAAGCTTGACGCTATTCTCAAGATACTTGATAAATCCTGGGAGAAGGAGTTTTCTCTAGTAGAGGGTGTCCATTAGCTTGTGGAGACATGGAAGATGAGACTAGATCATACAAAATAAGTGTTAGAGTGAGTGCTTCATGATGTAGAGCTTGCTCTCAATTGGGTCAAAGAAATAAGGACAAACTGTGGAAAATATATGAGATTGATGATAGATCTTGATGTGCCTGCTAGTGAGCTGGACCCAGAGAAATTGAAGCCATACTTCCACAAGAAAATGGAGAATGGGACCGCGGATGCACTGAATCCGGATTTCATGGGTTTTGCTCCATGATCCTTTGCTCAATCTGAGTAAGTAATAAAGAACACATAGAAATGTGACAAAGACTGCGATGAGATTACAAGCAAATCAAGGAAATTAAATTTCCAAGTGATCCAGTTGGATATATTGGAATGGAATAAGCTCCAGGTGTTGATTGTAAAGTTTGTGGAATACGCCACTATGAAGAAAAGTGAAGGCAATCCCGTAATTGATGATGAGATCCTCACCAAGTAGCTAGAGTAAAAGGAAATCAGCTAGAAGACCAAAAAGCTACAGTGCTGCTCACTAGAGGACAAAATAGGCTAAAAGACAATGTAATTTTAAATTGTAATATATTTGGGGGTAGGTGAAACCCTAGTTTTTAGTGAATCTTGGCCATTCATTTTTCTTTTTGGACACTATAAATAGGGGGTCTCCTCTCATTTTCAAGAGAGAGTTGAGTTGAACTGTAATGACATGCTTCTGGAATTTTAATAGAAATTCATTGACTTTGGTGGATTCTTGGGTTCCTTTGCATGTTTCATGATTCTTCTTCTCTTAGTTATTGAATTTGAGTAGATTAATTTTTTTTTTCTATATGTTTTAGCTTGCTTTAGTACATTAGTTAATGTTGTGCATTGATATTGAAGAATTCTATTGTGTGTTGACAACCTTCCTTGTCCATACTTTTTTCTATTTATTGATGGTAAATAGTTGTGTGAAGTTAGTCTGGGCATAAATTGAAAGATGCACTAAATTTCTACCTTTTATTCATGCTAATGGTGAATGAATGGTTGAAAATCTGCATTCATTAGAATCTTGCACTAGTTTCATGAGACTATGAAACAATCTGGTTAAGCGAAACTTAGTTTTAGGAAGGTTGTCTATAGTACAGTCCACCATTATGATTGTTCATTTCTAGTTTCAGGTCTAGGAACTTTTCCCCTTCCCTTTCCATTTTTCCTTTTTTTAGTAATGACTTTGAACAAGGTTGATTGCACATTGTAAAGCCAAATCTGAAGTTGAAATAGGAGTTCTAGACTACTATTTGAACCTACAACAATTGTGAATCAAATTTCCCATCTTAAGAACTCCATTGGAAGATTTGATTCTCCTCCAACTTAACTTTGTAAGTCTACCCTATGATTACCAACAAAATCACATCAAAACAATTGAGACATTCCAAGCAAGTCATGACCTAACACCTGAGAGACCTTGGGGTAATTTTCATCAACTTGTTGTTGGAGACTGCCTTTCAAGAGGTAGTGCACCTGTGCATTGCCTGTGTTGAGAAAGTGCATAAAAAACATATCAACAAAACTAGTGCTATAAGGAGGGCCTTTTGAGTTAAGCTAGATCGAATCAGTTCATTCTCCCCTAAAAGATTCTAGAGAGTTTTAAGGTGAGCACCAAATAAAGGGGAATTTCAAGAACTATAGCCCCCTACAAGGGCTAGAAGGACTAAAAGAGGGGACGCAACCTCTTCTTCCTCCTCCATTCCATCCACTTCACCTTAATCTTGAACTCCCTCCTCCTTCTATTCACCCCACACTCATCCTTCCTCTTCCACTTCCACCTCCTCCATTCATCCATCTCAAACTATTTTCTAGCCACTTGCTTCCCACAACATGGTGTTGCCCTAGTCCATGCCTTCCAAGTCCAAGGCATAGTCCCAATTGCTACTGCCCTTGTGTAGCCCTAAGTTCTTGTTCAACAAAAAATACCACCTCCGCCTCCCCTCATGGCTTGGCTGGGGAATAATCCTTCTCCATTACTATTCAATGCCTACCATGACATGCCCACAAACCTGGAGATATTTTGCACGAAATTCAATCCTCAGGATCCACAGAGGACAATAGAGGAGCACATCAAAATATTTCATACAACATTGAAGGATATGAAAATCAATCATGAGGACATGGCATGCAAAATATTTCCTTATTCCTTGGGAGAAGAGGCTTTCTACTGGTACATCAATATACCAACGGGGACCATTACCACTTGGGACCTTTTGATGAATGCCTTCTTGAGGAAATACAATATCTCAGTCAGCCCTTCAGAGTTGTATCAACAGTTCATGTCTATTCATAGAGAGATTAATGATCCAATAGGCTCCTTCAATGATTGGTTTCACCGAGCATACTCGAGGTTACAAGATCCATATGCACTCAATGATGCCATTGTCTTGCCCGTCTACTATGCCACCCTAGACAATCTCACTATAGTATTTGTGAAAAGAATGAACCCACCACCCGCAAAACTCTTGGACACTTATTTTGAGGTAGTCAAAGCCAACATAGACTTGGGAAAAAACATTTATGGTCTGTTGCCTTCCTTGGGGCAGGTCACACATCCTATGCAGATTCAAGGGATCAATCAAGCTCTCCAACAACTTACGCCTCTTATGAACCAGGTGCCATAGTTTCCCATAGTTCCTCATCTGGGACAACCCATGAATCAAGCACCTCTCGTGCCTCATTATCTGTAGCCCCAATAGCAACAAGCATATTCACAACAACCTCAAATTCCCCTATACCTACAAGGGCTCAAATTTCTGCCTGCTCAGCAAAACCAACCAGCAACACAACCTATCTTTCTCCAAAATCAAACATCGTAGTTGAGCAATACAAAGAAGGATCAGTTGGATGAGCTAACAGAGATGATATGAAAGATGTCCATGGAGATGACACACTTGAGAAATTAGAACATCTAGCTACAAGCTTCTCAGTGCAACATTCAGACTAGTCTCAACTCGGAGAACAGGGATAATCATGATGCAGGTACCTCATTTGGGAAAAATTATGAACGAGGGTAGAGTTCCAATTAGAATTACAAAAGGAGGACCTCACAGAGGTAGAACCGGACGTGGAATACAAGGAACAAAAATAGAGGTGTTCCCACTCCTCTTGATCAACCTACTAATACTGAGAAAATGACCAATGGAGTGTACCTCGCTGAGGCTGCCTTATTCGGATGGTGTCGGATTCATAGGGCAAATAGACACTCTGAGTTGGATTGCCCCGAGTTCCTCATGGCTGCAGAGATCTTCCAGGTTGAAGTTTAGAATGTTTTTGATAGTGTCAGATACCAAGATTTAGTCTCATCTAAGCTATACGACTCCTCTTGTCTTGTGGTCAATCAAGCTCCCTTTCCGTGGAGTGACAACAATGCACTAGAAATCGAGACTACCTCCCTAAAGAATGAAGAAATAAAAGAGGTAAGTAATGAAGAAACTCTATCTCAACTGTTTAACTCAGTAGATAATGGTCTAGTAGATGAGGAGGATTTTCGTGAGGATGAGGTCCAAATTTTTTACCGAAGAACATCTCCATATTTCTTAAGAAATTGACAAATGGGAGGACCTTTCACTACTTCCACTCCACCCAATAACTTTAGCACCCCGCCTGGCCCTAATGCTAACAAAAATCTGGGTTTCCCCCATGTACCAATGCAATACCTCAATAAGAACAAACAGTTGGGTCAAATGAAAAAAATAGCCAGATAGATATTCCATAGGTAGAGCCTTTGAGGCTGAAATTGAGCAAATGGGTGAATATGTTGTTGAAGAATTCAAGAAGGTAAAAGTCAACTTGTCTGCCTTTAAGTTACTCAAGGTTCCTATAGTTAGACGCGCCTTCTTTGGAGTTATTAATGGGACTCCTCCCTCCAAGGAAACATAAGAAATACTAGCTAAAAGAGTCTCTTTTAAAGATCCACCATATGAGCCAGTAATTTAGGAAATTATAGGCAAGAAAAAGGATGTACCTCCAAATTAGCAAATGGGAAAGTAACCCGCTAAGGAGAAAATTAAGGGACAGTCCAAGGAAAGGAAAAATGAAAAGGATAAAGGTCAACTAGCCCAAGCCGACACACTTGTGGGACTCTTCCAGGGGAGGTTGGAAGCACCCCCTATGCAAATTGTTGCAGATCTGAGGGTACAATAGGTTATTGACATCTAGGTTGCAGATATTCCTAAAACATATGGAATAATTTTGTCATGTGACTTCACCTAAGCATTGAATGGGTATGCCACAACTCATTTCTCTCACATGTGGTTGCCATAGAAGGGGCTTCCAAACTAGATTCACATTGACTGGGAACCTGCATGAAGTTCATGATTACAAAGTACAACAACATCAATGAGGTGTTTGTTGAAACTGAGTTGGGAAATTATTCTCCTATGGCATATTAGGAAGAATCAGAGCATCAAGAAGAAGAGATGGCTGAAGAAGTCTTCTTGGTACTATGCAGCCCCTCAACCAACTTAGCCTATACACCCCAAAGCACTGACATGTTGGTTGAATCTGATGGTGATGAATCATACGATGATGAGAATTTGGGACTATTGGATGGATTCCAAGATTTCATGGAAAAATGTATACAAGATCAGCTCAACTTAGGGCCTAGGATGAATTTACAAGAGCTCTTGTTGCCTAGTTGATGTCAAGTTCACAACACTTCCCACTCAAAATTCAAGTGTTGCTTATGTCAAACAACAATAGAACATGTCAAAGGACAAGTTATACTTCAAAGGGAGCTTCCAATCAAGCTTCCTACCATTGATCATGCTGAGTCACCATCAGTGCCAAAAATTGAAATGCTAGCATGCAAAAAAAGGGGAGTGAACACATCATCATTGGCCCTGAAGTTAAAGAACCTTCTAAATTTTGGATGCTACACTTCAATGGGTCTAAGTCCAAACAAGGAGCGGGAGCCGGATTTGAACTCATCATCCCTACGGGTAAGACCTACTTTGCTTCCCATAGACTCCAATTTTATTGTACCAACAATGTACCATAGTACAAAGCACTAGTTCATGGTCTTCTAATGGCTCTAAGGAAGAAGGTCAAAATGCTACAAGTCTTTGGTGATTCAGAGTTGGTAGTGAAACAAGTTATGAAATTATACTCGTGCCATGATAGAAGGCTAGAAAATTATAGGCATAGAGTTTGGGATCTATTAGAGAGTCTGGATGCCTTCAATATCCAACTAATCCCTCACTCCCAAAACCATACTACTGATGCCTTGGCTCAAGCAGCCAACACACTTCAACCACTTGCTTTGTCTCACCTTAAAAGATTCACCATTGATTTGGCCTCCACCCCATCCATGGTAGATAATGTCACCCATTTTCAGGTGTTCAATGATGACAAGCACATCTTGGGATTCTTCACCAGTTTTGATGTCTTTGCTACCCAAATAATTGATGAAACTAAGCCCGAAGAAGCTAAATTAGATATAGAAGGGATCATCAATCTAAGAAAAAACACCATTCTAAGAGGTATGGTCCAACTGGAGCGTATATTTGACCTGGTTCAGATTCAAGACCAAGATTAGTAGGCAAAGAAGGATTCCATCAATAATCAGTGCCACATTCACAACCTCAGGACAATTGAGGAGGTTAAAAATGTATTTATTGGTAAAGTCTACACGTTAGAAGAAAGAAAATGAATCATAGATTCTTTTCAGAGGTATCATGATGTAGTGGCATGGAGCTATGAAGATTTGAAGACATATGATACCTCCATCATCACACACACTATTCCTCTTAGTCCGGATATCCGACCATTTTGACAACGACAGTGCCCTATTAATGCCTTGTTGGAGCCCATCATCTACAAAGAAGTGCAAAAGTTACTATCAACCAAAATCATCTTTCTAGTTAGGCACTCCACATGGGTGGCTAATTTGGTCTCGGTTAGGAAGAAGAATGGAGAAATAAGATTGTGCGTGGATTTCCACAACCTAAACAGAGCTTTGAAGAAGGATAACTATCCAATGCCTTCATTGGATGAGGTATTGCTGATTGTTAATGAATCATACATGATGTCCTTCCTCAATAGATATTCTGGATATAACCAAGTGATGGTGCATTATGAAGATCGACACAAGACAACATTCACCAACAAGTGGGGAACCTTTGCCTATAGGTGAATGTTGTTCGGACTCATTAACGTTGGCGCCACCTTCCAACGTGCAATGGACATAGCCTTCAAAGATCTGATCAGAAAGTGCATAATCATCTACATGGATGATTTGACCATGTTCTCAAAGAAGCGGAGTGATCATGTCTCCGATCTATGCAATTTTTTTCAAAGGTGTAGAGAATTCAGGGTTTCTCTCAATCCAAAGAAATGCATCTTTGAAGTCACTGAAGGAAAGCTCCTTGGGAACGTTATTTTAGAATGAGGAATCTCTATAGATCCCAAGTGCATTCAGTCCCTCTTGAAAATCCAATTGCTAGGCAGCAAGAAAGAGCTGAAATCTTTCTTTGGAAAGATAAATTTCATCCACAAATTTATTACAGGCTTTGTTGAAATCATCAAGCCACTTAATGCCATGTTGAAGCAGGATGCCAAAATTGAGTGGACCCCAAAGGTAAAGCTATCCTTTGAAGGAATCAAGAAAGCTATTATTGAGGCACCCGTGCTCATTAGCCCTAATTATTTGAAGCCATTCTACATTTACTCATTTTCTTTAGATCATTCATGTGCCAACATTTTAACCCAAAAGGATAATGAAGGAAATGAGCACCCAATTGCTTTCATGAGTGTTTCGTTGAAGGATGTTGAACTTTGGTATCACAATGTGGAAAAGAAAGCATATTCTCTTATTAGAGGAGTTAAGAAGTTCAGAAATTACATCCTGCAGAACAAGATAGTCGCCATCGTGCCTGATCTGATAGTAAAGACATTGTTGATGCAAAATGAGTTGGGTGAAAGAAGAGCCAAGTGGGTGACTTTGCTGCAAGAATACAACATGGAAATTCAGCCAATGAAATTAGTAAGAGGACAAGCCCTCATCCGAATGATAGCTGAAACAAAAGTTGAAGTAAGACCTGAGCTCATGGTTTACTAGTATCAACTTGAGGATGTTTCCCTGTGGGAATGGTATGAAGACATTGTCTTTCACTTACTAAACAACAAGTGCCCTCCTCAATTGTCGGGAGTCCAAAAGCATGCCCTTATACTGAAGAGAAATAGTTACATGTTGCAAGGATCCATCCTTTACAAAAGAAATCATGAAGGAGTGTACCTTCAATGCCTCAGAAAAGAAGAAGCAACACACATGCTGAGAGAATTTCATGACAAATTTGACACCGGTCATGGATTTGGTCTTTCAACTACACATTAGATCCTATGAGTAGGTTACTACTGGTCGACGGTCTTCAAAGATGCTCATAGCCATGTTCACATGTGTCATGTCTACTAGACCCCCGCAGCCAAAGAAAGTAATGTTGTTGTCCCACTGCAACCAATCTTGGAGGTAAGACCATTCGCGCAATGGGGTCTCGACTTCATTGGTCTGGTAATCCTACCATCTTCTATGAGACATAGGTACATTCTAACTACCACTGATTATTGTACTAGGTGGACAAAAGCTATTTCTTGTACACAATGTACAACAAAGGTAGTTGTTAACTTTCTTGAAAGTTTTATTATAAATCATTTCAGCTGCCCCTATGCTTTAGTTTACAATAATGGCCCTGCCTTTGCCTCACTTAAATTTTCCAGTTGGGCCTTTGACTATGGCATTGCCCTTAATTTTTCATCCAACTACTATCCTCAGGGAAATGGCCTAGCGAAATCTACAAACAAGAACCTCATGACTATCATCAAAAATTTGCTTGACAAGAATCCCAAGGGCTGGTATACCCAGCTTCATTTTTCCCTTTAGGAAGATCACACACTCCACAAGGCCTCGTTGGGAGATTCCCCATTTCACCTTGTTTATGGCTTAGAGCTTGTGCTCCTGATTCACTTGAAAATCCCCACCCTCCAGTTCATCAATGCCTTTTACGAAGAAGGGGATCATAGAGAATCTCACTTGGCTGAGCTACTCCACCTGGAAGAAGTACGTGACTGTGCCATTGAATTTTTTTCCAAACACCAGGGCTTGGTCAAAAGATGGTTCAATCGACAAGCTAAGGTCAAGGCCTTTAGAAGTGCTGATCTATTCCTATGATGGGACAAGGCCCATGAGAAGAAAGGGGGACATGACAAATTCGACAAGCTCTGGCTTGGCCCCTTTCAAATTGTTGAAATCCTTGGAGATAATGCTTTTTTCCTCAAGACCTTAACCGGTGAAGATGTCTCATTTCCCATCAACGAGCAACACCTAAAGCATTACTTCTGAGCTTGAGCTCTTCTAAGCTACCCCTATAAATACCTGTATATAGGTTAGTTTAGATTGCTACTAGTTTTCTTTGTTTTTCCACTTTGCGTTGCTTTTGTTTTGCTCGTTTTCCAACTGTTATTGCTTTGATGAGGGTGTCTCTTTGTTTCTAATGTGGTGGTCATGCTCATTTGATGAATGATCTAATTTTGTTGCTCACTCTTAGTGTTCTCTGGATAATTATTCACTCTTAACTCTTGGCCTCTAATTGCTACCATGAGTAGTTTCCTCATTTGAACTCACACTTGAACTAGAACTCAACCCTTTATTGAATGCCTTCATGCTTGCCTCAAATCTCACACGAACTACACTAACTTTTTTGAAGAACTATCTAATGGCCATTATCAAAGCGAGGCAAGTGCAAAATCACAAATCTACTTCAGTGACCACTGTGGTTCCAAGTCCACTATAAGCTTCAATGCTTACATGGTTGAGAAAAAGAAGTAGTATCAAAATAATATCGAAAGAAAGAAAGAAGTGTTGAAAATCAACCAACCATGTGGGTGTGCAAACAACTCTACCAGGGCTATGGATGCCCAACTGATAGTAGAGCAATGTTCGTGGGATCACAATGACAACTCTGTCGAGGCTATGGATGCCTGACTGACAGTAGGGAAATGTCCAGGTTACTTTTTGAGTTAGATAATTAACATAGCTTGTTTAACCTAATTAATAGCTATTGGTCATAGTCTCCAAGGAGAGGAAATGAATTCACCATTTACACACACTTCCAAGACACTTTCATAATCTGATTTAGTCAAGGATTTTGTTCTCCTTCAAGTCTATTAGTTCATCCTTGGAAACCAGCCCTTGGTCTGCAAAACCAGAGATTTTAGGTTATGAATGAAAATTAATCCTTAGAATGCTCATGAGCGTTCTCTAGCAGAGTCACCATTTGTTGTGCCTGTATTACACATGCCCTATTCGGAATGGGGACCCCCTTTATTTTCACTTTGCCAGGTCGCTTTTGTCACCACCTCATTTTACGTGCCCCTTGTTTTGTGTCATGAGTGGTCAGCGAGTCTTACAGGAATCATTTTGAAGTGACCATGTTTCTCCACCCTCAAATTCTCAAGGCTTTAGGCCTTCACGGAGTTCCCTTAGCTATTTTCCTTCACTCTTTAGAACTGGTGTCTTTGGAGCTGGGCGGGTCCACCCTTGCAGGCTGCCGCATGTGGGTTTCCCCGAGCTCCTAGTCATTCCAAACAGCCATCATTTGATGCCCTTCCATCCCACAGAACTCACATCCTACGATGTTGTTTCATTGCCAAACCTCGAGTGGCTATTTGTTGGCTACCATCCATCTAGTGGACTTCGCCCTTCCTGTGGCTATTTTCAAATTGCTACCCATTCACCAACCCGGAATGCCACCGTACAAACATTTATGAGGGGCATTAAATGAACTATTTTCTATAAATAGCCCCTTGTGAACTATTATTTTCACTTGTTAGTTATTCAGAAAAGGAGTTAGAGAGCCTTGCAAGTGCCGCCATCATGCCTGCCACATTTATCCCTTATTCTAGGCTGTTACCCATTGTTTATTCAACCTTCTTCATCGGGCTGCATAGGTAGGTTTTCTGATGTGAACAATGTTTTTAGTATTCTTCGATTCCCATATAAAATTACAAAATATGAAGGAAGAAAACTTGAAATCAACTAGATTAAACCTAGGCACACAAAACCCATGAATTGAAATCTTAACAAACTTAAAAAATTACCCCATGTGCCACTTGCAGAACTCATGGTTGTCACGATTGTTCTTCAACCAGAGCATCTGTGCTCTACGGGCCCGCAACCCAGCCAATGTCATTACGTTGCCTTTGAAAATTTTTAGATTTAAAACAGCGAATGCCCCCATCAGGTCTACCCCGATAGGAGGTTCCCTTCACTCGGCTACCTTGAACCTGGTTCAAAATATTGAAGCCTAAATGAAGCAATCTTTGGACCTACCCGGGTCCACATTAGCGGGCTTCCACCTTTGGAGTGCCCTTCAAAATTCACTACTCCAAACGGCTATTCAATCATGACCTTGTGGTGTGCAGACCCGACCTCATTGATTTCCCAATAAAATTGAACTTGGAAAAATACCTAAGCATAGGTTCATCGCAGGTTCCTCTCTACAGACTTCCGCCTGCAGAATTCCATCTTGACCTTTCCATTTAAAATAGCTTTCACGGTCCATCTTTCCGCCTATTGGGCTCTGCCCTCTTGCTTGTCATCCAAGTCAAAGAGTAACAACCTAAGAATGTGGGTCATCCTCCGTGGACCTCCATTGGAATTTTTCCGATGCATGAATGACTACTTGAAAAGGCGAAACATTAGCGTCTGCCTGCTTCACGGGTTCCAACCTCACCTTTTCCATTCATTTTCCTTTGCACATTAATCAATTAAGTTTAAGCCTCCTTATAGGCCCCCCTACGGACCTCTATCTGTGCACCGCTGTGGGCTATCTATTGTTCCAAATGGCCTGTGCAAGTTGACCTTCCGCACTGCAGGTCCCAAATCAGCCACATCCGTTTGAACCAAAATGAAAACGATCTAATGACAAACCTTGGACAGAGGATCCCTTGCATGTCGTTGTATGTAGACTTCTGTCCCACTTATGCCATTCTAAAAATAAATGCAAACCTCCATTGGCCTGCTACATGGAGCCCAACCCTTTCGTTGCTCCTTGACTGATAAAAAATAAAGTGAATGTTGAAGCCCTCTATGGGCCTGACGATGTGGATCTCCTCCATCAGGCCTCCGTCTGGATTTTATCATTTTAAACAACTATTCCCTAGCATTGTACCATGTCCCCCAACCCACATCCTTCCAGAAATCCTGCACTTTGGCAATGAAGTATCCTCTACCTCTTGAAGTCATGGGTCCCACATGGTGGAACGCTGCCTTGACAACGCTGTTTCAACGACAGGCCCTCAAACAGCCAAGCAACCTGCTGCACCTGCATGCTTGAAAGATGAGCCTAATGCCTCCAAAATTTCAAATTGATCTCGACCCATGTGCCAAAATAGACCGGCCTCCCTGTTGGACCCCACCTTATGACTAAATCTTGATGTGAGTTAGGACAAGCAGGCCACCTTTCCCTAATTGTCATCCCTTCTATAGAATTACCACTAGCCCAGGGAATTCTGCACCCCTGGGTCTGAATTGTCGTAACTCCCTCCTATGAAAGGTTAATGTCAATTTGGAAGAGATGTTAGGATTCTCAAATAATGAATTATCTAATGTAACATCATTTTATAGGAGTTTGGCTAACTTTCCCATTGTTTTATACTTGAAAATGTTTTTTACTCTCTCTCGCCCATAGGATATATGGAACTAGGTGTAGGATCTTCGTGGGTGGCCATGGAGAAAGACAAGGGAAAGAAGGTAGCCAAAGTACCCCAAGAAAAAGAGGATAAATATCAAATGAAGTACAAGTTTCAAGGGGAACCCCTAAACTCCAAGGTCACTATAGATTGGAAAGAGATCTTAGATACTAATGTGGGACACATAGATATTGACAAATTCAATCAAAGGGTCTAGATCAGCCCCACAACAAAAAAATTCAGAAAGATTAGAAGTAGTGGGCTAGCCAAACCTACTTGTTTCCTGCTTACTCTCATTTTTCTTGAGCTTGTGATGGCTTGCATGGAGGCCTATCAAGAGGATACAAAAAGAATTGTGGAACAAGATGGGAATGTATTGGCTGACCTATTAGCCAAATCAATAGGGAAGGATTTTCATATCCCTACATTTAGTGAGATGGAGGAAGCATCCAAAGAAGATGCCAAGGAGATGTGGGATGCAGACCCCCTCAAGTGCAAAAAGATCATCAATCAGTACTGGTTAAAAGAAAAGAGGGGCGGTGCAACTAAAGTACCCCAAGAGCTCCTCCGCAGTGACTTCTACAAGGATTACCATGAATTGGTAACCCTATTGAGTAGAGTTATGGGCCTTTCAACTGCAACCTACTTCTAGGAGTGGATGTTATACTTTGTGGAAGAGATCCTTCGAGGAAAAACCAAGTTCTACTAGGCAGGAATAATTAGTAATTGCTTGCACGAGCAATTTGTGGCTGTGCAAAAGACCTCGTGATTTTACATGAATTCATACATTGTTTATTTACTGGCTGACTAGATGTAATACATAGGCTTGTTTAGAGTTCTAGGTAGGGAATTAAAGGTCTATGACAAGTATCCCCAACTCCAATACAAAAATTTCAAGAAAGACTACTGTAGAATCAATGATGCCTTCATAGGCCATGCTATCAGATTGCTTGGGGGTGACTTCGAAAGAAGGGTCTCACATAGCGCTAATGCTTTCCTCTACCAGTTCAGCTTCTTGTTCATAAAATTTCCAAAGTTTACCTATATTCATGCTGAAGGTTTCTCAGAGAAACCATACAAGCTATCCAAGTATCCAAATGACTAGATAATATTTCTAGAGCTCTCTCAATAGCTGCAACATGCACACAACCTCTTAAGTAGAAAGCATAAGGAGGGGATTCCCTATCCCATCTCCTTCATCCAAGGGATGTACAAACTCCACACATCCTAGTGTGCAAACTATTTCGATAGAGAACGTGTGGATTATAACCTAGAGCTCTATACTGCCCGACTGTGAATGGAACCCTACAGAAAACTCATAAAGATGGTTGGGTTGGAACACACCCATGTGCATGGTGTTGAGGAATTTTGGGCCAACTACAAGGATGACAAAGAAGTGTGAATGAGGCACTACATGTGCATGACTGCATACTTTGTCAAGATGGTCAACTTCTTCCCTATGCTAGATCAAATAGTGGAGGATGAAAATACCGTGACTGATCCTCAATATGGTGCAGTTGCTAATCTCCCATTGCCTTTAATTGACTGAAGTGAAGAAGAGGTCAATGAACTCAATATTTTGACGAAGCCAATCGAGGTAAGAACCAAATAATGGATCAATGGGAATATCACCCAATTGAAGCTACAAGGAGTCACCCTGACATATGGGGAACTTGAGGACGAGCCAGGAAGTGAGACCGACAATGGGACAATTGCTGCCTCATCAGCAAAAACTTCAAAATCTCCTCTAGCCACTAGGTTGAGGAAGAGAAAAGAGATGGCTGAACGACAGCCTAAACCTATGGTGTACTCGAGAAAATCCTCAGAGGGTGAACCCTCCAAGAATTCAAATACATCAGGCAGTTTTACAGAGATTCCTACCATCCAGGAGGACTCGCTCCATGAAGGAGAAGAACTAGAGGTCAAACATCCAAAGTCCCCACCTACTACCTCTACTCTTCTAGTCACCATTGTTGCTGACATTTTAAGGCAATGGTTGCTACTTCTCCACCCACGATGGATATCTCAGTCCACCTTGCTTCCACCCCACCCACTGCATAATTCATGGTTATAGACTCCTCCTCTGCCACTACCTCTCCACTCTCTTCTTCCTCCATGTCTTTGTCAACATCTCTACCATTGACTACAACAACTATGCCAATGCCAACTCTATCACTCGCAAAATCCTTTGCCCGCCACATGTAGAATATACTAATGGAGCTATCTGGGGTATTAATGAACCTGGCAATACAAGCTGCCATGATGCAGATAGTTATAAACCTTCCTGTCCATACTCCTCCAACTGAACCACTAGAAATGAAAGAAACAATGAAAATATCAGAAGAGTTGGAGAGGCAAGAAAGAGAAGCAACAAAAGAGATGGAAGAGGAAGCAGACGACTACCATGAGTACCTTGAGTACTAGCATCTAGTGATCGATAAAGTGGTGCATGGAGAGAAAGAAGAAACATAGTCATTGGAGGAAGACATTGAAGATATAGGTACCAAATATATTGCGGAAACCTTTGACCCAAAGCTCGAGGAGGAGTTGGCTCAATAGCTCAAGAACATTGGAGAAGAAATAGAGAGGTCACCTTCAAATGAAGAGAACACTGAAAGGGAAATGGAGGAAGACACCAAACCACTGACAGGGGAACAAAATCAAAGTCCTAAGCATGATAAGGGGATGCCTCTATCAAAAGAACAAGAAGAAATCCTCAAGCATAATGAAGAGACGCCGCCTCAGCATGAAGAAGAGGAAAAGAAAGAAAAAGATAAACCTGAGGAAGAGATGGAAGTTCAAAAGAGCCAAGAAATGGAACATCATGAAGAACACGAGCATGACCAAGAAGAAGAAGAGAAAACCACTGAAGGGGAGGACAACCCCAAAGAACATGTAGCTACTAGATCCCCAAGAAAGGAAAAAGTGTTCATCCGAGATTCTTATGAAGATGGAGAAAGGACAAAACAAGAGGCTCTGTGAAACAAAGAAATTGAAATCCAACACGCTCGCGAAGAAGAATGTGATCATGAATCACCAAAAGGAGAATCTCAAATGCCTGAATGGCTTGAAAAGCAATTGGAGAAGAAGACCCCAGCCCCAAGGGACCTAAAGGAAAGGTTGGAGGCCATTTTGGCTTGAGCCCAATTAAGCAAAAAGAAGGAAAAGAGGCCAAAGGTCAGATCTCATGTGAAAATGGATGTATTAGGATCCAAGATAGTACAAATAGCCTCTCTAGTTGTGGGAGAAGAAGGGGTAAGTTATAATATTTCTACCCTTGATCTAGGAATGGCCATGAGGGAGCAAAAAATTGACCATCTTCAAGGGTCCATTGCCACTATTATGCACCAGATGCATAAGGATAAGACTTCTAAGGAGGAATTAAATGCACAAGTGGTAGATTTGATAGCTTACATTCAACAATGGTCATTAGTTGAAGAGCTCCCCACCACATCCTCGGCACCACTGCAATTGTTGTCCAAGGATCACATTGATAAGTTAGAGAAAAGAAAGATTTGGACAAAGGCCATAGAAGATTGGTTTCGACAAGTCCTCTATAATGGAAGCATGGGCATAGGTCGTGTTTCTAGGACAACAAACAAGTTCTTGGAGGTGAAAAATATACTCGAAGGGATAAGGAAGTTTTGTACCGACTTCCTAGAGCTACACAAAATCATGTATCCTAAGCTTGAGGCTATTCTCAAGATACCTAATAAAACATGGGAGAAGGAGTTTGCTCTGGTAGAGGGTGACCATTGGCTTGTGGAGACATGGAAGCTGAGCCTAGATCATAGAAAATAAGTTTTGGAGAGAGTGCTTCATGAAGTGGAGCTTGATCTCAATTGGGTCAAAGAAATCAAGACAAATTGTGGAAAATATCTAAGATTGATGATAGATCTTGATGTGCCTGCCAGTGAGCTGGATGTGGAGAAATTGAAGCCATAATTCCACAAGAAAATGGAGAATGGGACTGTGGATGCATTGATGTTGGATTTCATGGGTTTTTCTACGCGAGCCTTCACTCAATCCGAGCAGGTAGTAAAGAACACAAAGAAATGTGACAAAGACTGGGATGAGATTACAAGAAAATCAAGGAAATTAAATTTCCAAGTGATCCAGTTGGATATATTGGAATGGAATAAGCTCTAGGCGTTGATCGTAAAGATTGTGGAATACGACATTGTGAAGAAAAGTGAAGGCAATCCCGTAATTGATGATGAGTTCCTCACCAAGTAGCTTTAACAAAAGGAAATCAGCCAGAAGACATAAAATCTATAGTGTTGCTCACTAGAGGACAAAATAGGCTAAAAGGAAAAATATAATTTTCAATTGTAATATATTTGGTGGTAGGTGAAACCCTAGTTTGTAGTGAATCTTGGCCATTCATTTTTCTTTTTGGACACTATAAATAGGGGGTCTCCTCTCACTTTCAAGATAGAGTTGAGTTGTTGTAATGACATGCTACTAGAATTTTAATAGAAATTCATTGACTTTGGTGGATTCTTGGGTTCCTTTGCATGTTTCATGATTCTTCTTCTCTTAGTTACTGAATTTGAATAGATTAATTTTGTTGTCCTATATGTTTTAGCTTTCTTTAGTAGATTAGTTAATGTTGTGCATTGATATTGAAGAATTTTATTGTGTGTTGGGAACCTTCCTTGTCCATACTTTTTACAGTTTATTGATGGTAAATAGTTGTGTAAAGTTAGTATGGGCATAAATTGGAAGCTGCACTAAATTTCTACCTTTTATTCATGCTAATGGTGAATGAATGGTTGAAAATATGCAGTCCTTAGAAGCTTGTACTAGTTTCATGAGACTGTGAAGCAATCTGGTTAAGTGAAACTTAGTTTTAGGAAGGTTGTCTATAGTAGGATCCTCCATTATCACTGTTCATTGTTAGTTTTAGGTCTAGAAACTTTTCCCTTCCCCTTCCTTTTTTCCTTTTTTTTAGTAGGGTATGTGCAGGATCATGATGGGCCAAAAAGTGGCGATATGTAAGTGATATGATGTCTCATGTGGCTAATGACTTTTTTTTTACCCAAAATTGATGAAATGAAAAGGGTTTTTAAAGGAGATTGTCATCTTTCCAACAATATAAATTATGCTTTACTTTGAATTTAATAAATAATTATTATTCATTTTCTATTTGAATTACGACTAAAGTCCTGATTGGTAGGCTGATTGAAAAACATCTATAGCTTTCAAACGGTATCACATTTTTGAATCTTAAACATGTGTCACATTCTATGCTTCACATACTATAGGATTAAAAAAAATGAATTTCATGAAGTTTTGACCAAGTTAAGGTGGTTAGACATACGAGTTTTTATATATTTCAAAGTTGTAATAAAAAATTCATAATTAATTATTTACTTGGGAAAAAATTACAAAAAATATGCATCACATCAGGACATGAGTCCTCTACTTATATCTAAAATCTTATAAAAAAATATTATCATTTTATTGTGCTTAGGGTGGTCAGACAGACACCGACTTATTGTTCCTGAAATTTAAGTACTAGTGCAATGAAATTTCAAATTTTCACCAAATAGATTTAAAAAAAAAAAAATCCTAGTAGTTTAGAAACTACATTCAATTTTCTATAGATTTTATTCTTACATATTTTTGAAATAATATAGATAACTTATTCAATTTTATACGTCAAGTTTCCTAACTCTGATTTTTCTAATTTTTTTGCCACTTAAGGGCCTATTTTTTCGATGATGATCCAACACATACCTAGTAATGACTTTGAACAAGGTTCATTGCACATTGTAAATCCAAATCTGAAGCTGAAATAGGAGTTCTAGACTGTTGTTCGAACCTACAACAATTGTGTATCAACTTTCCCATCTTAAGAACTCCATTGGAAGATCTGATTCTCCTCCAACTTAGCTCTGTATGTCTGCCCTATGATTACCAGCAAAATCACATCAAAACAACTGAGACATTCCAAGCAAGTCATGAACTGACACTTGAGAGACCTTGGGGTAATTTTCAGCAACTTGTTGTTGGAGACTGGCTTTCAAGAGAGATAGTGCACCTGCGCATTGCCTGTGTTGAGAAAGTGCATAAAAAACACATCAACAATAGTGAATTGGGATTTTGAACATTTGGAGGAAAATTGTCAACTCTTAAAAATTAAACAAATCTTAATTAAAAAAATAATAATCTACCTATTTAAGATAAATTTGACACTAAATACTAAAACTACTTACTCCTTTGACCTCCTTTGACCTCCTTGATGTCTTCATGACATTTTGGTGATTATTTGGAAAAGATTTGGGTGCAAAATTAGGTCTACAACAATGCAAGAATGCTTGGAAGAGTTCTCAAGTGACGAGAGGAAGATAAAATGCAAAATGAAACATTGGTTTTTGTTTTTATTCTTTAAATGAGCTCTAATGTGCTTGCATTATGGCTTGCATGGGGCCAAAAAGTGGGGTGGAAAATTTTTGGTCCCCCATATTTTTGCACATGCCCAACAACTATAAGATTAAAGAGAATAAATAAATAACCAAATCAAACAACTGAGGGAATTAGTAAGTCTGAGGTTGGCACATGTCACTAGCCTCCTTTGTGATGCAAATAATGTAGCTCAAAAAATAAATATCCCATCTACGGTAATAGAGGTAGAGAAAACCCTAACATAGGTGAATACACATGTATAGGTCCTACAATGAAAAAGCCAAAATGGGAAAACATATTCATCCCACTTAAGGAGATCTATAAGAACATTTTTCCTACAAACTAGTCATTTTTTATGTCTTGAGGATAAGACATAGTTTTGAAAGGGGGGTGATGTTGGAAAATATTACAATAGAATTCAAAACATAAATGCAAAATTCAAAGAGCCTACCAAAAATATCCATGAATATGAGAAGAGAATAAATTCAATTAGATCTAACAGTATTTGATGCATATTATAAGGGACATGTATCAAATACCATATATATGTATAGAAAGATATATGTAAGGAAGTAAGTAAGAAGGATAGAATAGAAAAGAGATTATTACAAGGCAAGAGGACAAGGAAACATATATTGAGATTAGACATTGTTATATGATATTGAGCAAAGATAATATATGAAACAATAGTTTTGTGGTGATTAAAATTGATAGTTAATTGATGTTTATAATACATATGGCTCTTCATTATTATTGCATTATGATATTTTGCACTATATAGCCTCTTATCATTCTACTGTTATTGTCACTAAGGTATAAATACAAATCCTAAGAATTAATAGGGTCATAAGTCTTATTTGTGACCCATTTTTCTTACTAATGAGTCATTTTTGTTTTCCACCTATTTCTCACTACTAGTGGATCCTTTGCTAGATGTGACTTTATTAGACCATGCTCTCATCGGGTTAAAAAATCAATGGAAAGTGGGTATACCTCAAAGTTAAAACTTAATGTTTTTAAATACTTATTTGTTTGAAGTCATTAGCCTTCACTAGCCCACATCAAGTGTGTTTGGAACTTAGAAGCCTAGCCTACTCAGCCAACTAGCTCTCACTTTCTTGGTGGAATAGAGCCATGATGCATACTTATCCATTCTTTAAAATATATGAATATTAGTTGGTCATCTTTTAGTTTCATGCATATGATTCCACAATGTTAGAGGTTCAAAAGACTGCTATAGTTCATTAATCCAAGCCCTTTTTCCCTAGGTTATGATGGCCAAACTTTTCCATCACAGGAAAATTATGGATAACTATTCATCTAGAGGCACTCAACTCAAAGAAAGATTGCATTGTATTAAGGTTGGGTGTAGAGCTTCAAATAAATTATTCCAAGATCTTAGATCCTATCATACTTCACATGACATCAAGAATATAAAAGATGAGTAGAATATTCTCAAAGGGCTTGTGGATATCCATCTAGATTTTTCCTAACATTATGAGCAAGTTTTCTCATCTCAAGAAAATTCTTCTAAATGTGACTTTGCCTTATAGTACCTCAAGGTTCTTCCCTATCAACTTTTCTTCACTCAACAAGATTTTTGTGATCAATTTATCTCCATTTTTTTTCATCTCAAGGAGGTTGTTTATACCATGACCGATGACAAGGATCCTAATTGTGATGCATTCCTTTTTTTATTTTATAACTTTCCCTTTGAGATTGTATTAGTGATGATCTGCACAAAGTCTATATTGGATCCTTTCATTCCAAATAATTAGGAAAATTAATAAAAAAAAGGAGGATATTTGTAACTACAGGAAGGTATCATCTTTCCCAATGTCTCCTATAAGCTCATTACCAAAGGTTTGGCTCTGAAATTGCACCATCTCCTTCCTCAAATTGTGAGGCCTAATAAAACTAGTTTCATCAAATCTAGATATGTTTTAGATAATATAATTATAGTTTGGGAAAGTATGGAATGGGATATGAACTCTCAAGAGAATGATTTCTTCCTCAAAATTTATTTTTCTAAGTCCTATGACTATATTGAGTTGCATTTTATCTTGTCTATGTTACAAGGTTTGGGATTTGGGCCCCACTTTATTAAATTAGTCAACATGCTATTTATAGATGCATCTTCTTGCATTATTATTAATGGTCAACACTCCAATACCTTCAGGCTTTCTTGGGTCCAATAAATAAGTTTTTTCCTTGGCTTCAACTCTTTATGTTCTTGTTGCTAAAGTATTTGGTTAGCTAATGATACACTTAGTGTCTCAAGGATTTCTTAATGTAATATATCTTCCCAAATCCTTAGCTTAGCATGCTAATTACCACTTTGTGAATGATTATTTTCTCACTCTCCTAGAAGAGGAGAAAAATTCAAAACATTTTTTTTCTTGGATATTTTACGTAAAGCCTCTAGATCTACCATTTGGTGGCAAAAGACATTATGCTATGGAAAATCCTTCCTCCTTGTTCCTTCTTGGATCAATTCCTCTAGTTGTAGATGGGTTGGTCATGGAGAATTTTTATGATTGTTGGGTACTTCCTTTGGATTCTAAGTATCCCAAGCATCCTTGTGGAAACCTTTTCTTATCAAATTTGAAAAGAAGAAAGCTTATTGGGTTGATAAACCCCTATCCATGGCAAGGAAATTCTAAGTCTATCCTAAGATTATTGTGTCCACTCATATTTATTATTCTTCATGTTGGATTCCTTTTAATGCTTCCTAACTGAAACTAGAAAACTCCTTCATGATTTTCTTTAGGCTTCCTTAGAGAGTTACACGGGATTTGATAAGGGGAAATGAAAATATTGCTACCTCAAAAAGGACTTTGGGGGTTTGGCTCTTTTATTCACATAATGTTAGGTTTTTTCTCTTCATACTAAGTGGATCATGTGTGCTTTTTAGGGTGATGAAGTCTAAAAAATCCTTATGTTTAATTTCACCTCTTTCAATGCCATCCTAATAGGTTGCCTACTTGGAAGGGGATTAGTCTTCAAACATTATTTACTATAGAAAATATGTCCAAATCTAAAGGGACTTTGTCATAAAAAGTATTTGGAGAGGTTGGGAAGCTTTCAAACCTTTATTTATTTGGAATGATTCTAGATTCTATAATGGTCTTTCCATTAATCAACAAAATATCTAGGCACACCCATTATGCAAGGTTATGGAAACCCTTTAGGAAAGCTTCCTTGGATACAATCTTTAATATTTTATTAAAAATGAGTTAGAACTCTATAAGATATTTTCTCTAGAGCTTCCATGAGCACTTTTTCATGTAATGAAGTTAAATCCAAGTTTCACCTTTCTAATCAAGGTCATGAAACTTTTGATATAATTATGGGGGATATTCTTGTTTATATGATTCACAAAATTGATATCAATTCCTGTAAACCTTGGTAAATAGATTGGAAATTATGTCCAAACACCATATTCTAAAATTACAAATTGTGACAAGGATGTCTTTAGTTTTCACCTCATTTTCCCATGGTTCCCTCTTTGAATCAATGGTCGCATCTACAGGCATTAGTATTCATTTGGAAACATATATTCCACACCATTTGGGTGGTAGTTCTAGAACCCAAATTGGCCCATTTTATCTAGAGTTTATTCTCTTTCAAGGCCTTCCCATTGGCTCTTAGTTATCCCATTCGGGAGTTCTTGACCTTTGTTTCTAATTTTGTAGGAATTCATAATCTCTCAAACACCTTTTCTAGTTTTGTCCTAGAGCTCATAATGTTGTGACCTCGATTCATTATTTATTGAAGCCTTTTAGACAAAAATCCTTTTCTTTCAACATGGTTCTTTTAGAGGACTAGCCTCACAATTTCAACCAAATCTAACATGCTTTTAAGGTGGAGATTTTACTCAGTATATGGAAAACTAAAAATTCAACTATTTTTGCCAATTGTTCTATTAATCATCATTTTTTGTTTTATATTAAAATAATGAAATCTTTAATTGATTTACTATAGATTTAGACCTCCAAGAAAATAAAGTTGTTTTTGTGGTGGGTCATAATTTACAAGTGACATTTAACCACTACAACATTGCCCCTTGTTTGATTGCTAGAGTTCCTCTATCTTCCTCTTCATTTAGGGACTTCTCACCTTCCCATGGGTGATGTCATGGACATAGCCTCTCTACTTGAGGTAACCTGGAGACCCACTCCCAAGCTTCTCTCCACACCGTGAGAAAAAATTATGGTTAGTGGGTTGATCATGTCTAGCTCTTTAGTACTTTACCTCTCTATTGCTTGTCGAAGGAGCCTTTGGGTGGCCTACCGATCATACTTCTTACTAGTTTTATTCTAGCATGTTCCCTCATTTGGTTCTTGCAATTGCACCTAATTATGCTACAAAAGAAGAAAATAAAGATAATGATATGATAAGTGAGACCCTCCCATGAACATTTCAAAACCTATTGATGTATGCGATGAACTAGATAATTGAGATCTTTCTCCTCCCCCCTTCACTACTCTCACTATTTAGCAACCTTATTTTTTATTTTTATGTTGCTTATCTTAAGCTTGTATGAAATTTAGAAATATAATTTTTTGTTTATTATTTTTTAAATGATAATTTAGACAAAGAGGTGAGTCATCCATCATGCCCAATTTTCCCCCATATGGTGCAAGTACACTAAGGGAGAGGATCCAGTCATGGGTATAGACGATGATAGCCTGGGCCCCACTTATGGGAAATAAAAGAGCAACTTTATTTTTTCAAATATTTTTTTAATATGATAGGATAAGTTCATGTGTAATTATAATTTATCGGGTATGTGCAAGATCATCATGGAAAAAATAGGCCCTTAAGTGGTGAAAAATATAGAAAAATCAGAGTTAGGCAACTTGATATAAAAAATTGAACAAGTTATCTATATTATTTCAAAAATATGTAAGAATAGAATCTGTAGAAAATTGAATGTAGTTTCCAAACTACTAGGTTTATTATATATATATATATATATTTATAAAATTTGAAATTTCAATTCAACAACACTTAAATTTCAGGGAAAAAAAAGAAGTAGGTGTCTGTCTGAACACCCTAACCACAATAAAATAATAATATTTTTTTATAATATTTTAGATATAAGTAGAGGAATCATGTCCGATGTGATGCATATTTTTTTGTAATTTTTTTCCAAGTAAATAATTAATTATGATTTTTTATTACAACTTTTAAAAATATAAAAACTCATATGTCTGACCACCTTAACTTGGTCAAAACTTCATGAAATTCATTTTTTAATCCTATAGTATGTCAAGCATAGAATGTGACACATATTTTGGATTCTGTGATACAATCAATCAGCCTATCAATCAGGGCTTTAGTTGTAATTCAAATAGAAAATGAATAATAATTATTTATTAAATTCAAAGTAAAGAATAATTTATATTGGTGGAAAGTTGAGAATCTCCTTTAAAAACCCTTTTCGTTTCATCAATTTTGAGTTAAAAAAAAGTCGTTAGCCATATACCCATCATATCGCCACTTTTTGGCCCATCATGATCCTACACATACCATGTCCTATCATAGGTAGAGGATTTATTTTCCACCTTCCCAAAATTAGGTGAATGCAAATAGATATTATTGATTTCCACAATATAAATATTTTTTTCCAATTTCCCAAAAATAGGTTAATGCAAATGGATATATTTTTATCCAGAATATATGTTTTATTGCACTAAAAGTGAGTTGACATGTATATAACCCATTATCAATAGACAAAATTGAATATGTAAATTTTAAAATATTACAATAAAGCAAGTTCCATTATTCACCCCTTTTTTTCAAACTACTGGTTCCACCATGTCCATATACACCAGTCTTTTTTTTTGAATTTATTTGCAAAAAAGAAAAACAAAGAACTCTTAGGCTCACTATGCAATACAATTTTACAAAAAAAATGGTAATTATATAACCAATACTTTAAAAATAAACATGAAATTAAATTAATCAAAATGAAATATTAAAACCAATTACAATCACAAATTTTCTAAATCTCCTTTCAAATCACCAACCATATTTTCTACGCACCCATTTCATATCACTTCTACCATTAATTCCTTCAATGCAAGATCAAATTCCCTCCTAGAAATCAAATTTCTCCACTTGCACCTATCGATTCAAATTCTTACAACCTATTTATTTATACAGGAGACCATAATTGTGCAATGCAAGCTACCTATTGACCATTTGAAATTTTCAAGTTTCTGCTCGAGACACCTGATCGAGAATGAGCTCCTCCAAAGTAATGTAGCCATCTCCTTCAGCTTCCATAATATGTTTGAAACTTGTTGCTTTGGTTTTTTATGCATAGATATATAAATTGATGTTTCATATTCCTTGTCCATTTACATTTAAATGAATTACTTCTCATAGGTTTGGATATATAAATTGGTGTTTCATATGCCTTGTTCATTTACATTTAAATGAATTGCATTTACGGGTTGTGGATGAAAAGTATACACAACATGATAACGTTCATAAAATTTTGCACACATATGTATCATTCCACTTACACTTGTTGTCACCTTCTATACCCATGAAACAATCTTGACCCAATTCTAACCCCTCTCCCTTATAGCTAACTGTGATAATGGCTGACAACTATTTCTGAAACAACATACTGATATTTATATATAACTTCAAACAACATTATGATATAAATATTTCCAACCCTTTCCGATATAGCATTATGATACATATATACAAATATATATTGTAGAGATAGATATTTTCTCTAGAGCTTCCATGAGCACTTTGTCATGTGTAATGAAGTTAAATCAAAGTTTCACCTTTCTAATCAAGGTCATGAAACTTTTGATATAATTATGGGGGTTATTCTTGTTTATATGATTAACAAAATTGATATCAATTCTTGTAAACCTTGGTAAACAGAATGGAAATTATGTCCAAACACCATAGTCTAAAATTACAAATCGTGACAAGGATGTCTTTATTTTTCACCCCATGTTCCCAAGGTTCCCTATTTGAATCAATGGTCACATCTACAATCATCAGCATTCATTTGGAAACATAGATTCCACACCATTTAGGTGGTAGTTCTAGAACCCAAATAGGCCCATTTTATCTAGAGTTTATTCTCTTTCAGGGCCTTCCCACTAGTTCTTAGTTGTCCCATTTGATAGTTCTTGACCTTTGTTGCCAATTTTTAGGCATTCATAATCTCTCAAACACCTTTTCTAGTTTTCTCCTAGAGCTCATAATGTTGTGACCTCGATTCATTATTTATTGAAGCCGTTTAGACCAAAAATATTTATCTTTGCACATGGTTCTTTTAGAGGAATATCCTCACATCCCTCACAAATTCAACCAAATATTACATGCTTTTAAGGTGGAGATTTTACTCGGTATATGGAAAAATAAAAAATCAACTATTTTTTCCAATTGTTTTATTAGTCATCATTTTTTGTTTTATATTAAACTAATAAATCTTTCATTGATTTACTATAGATTTAGACTTGCAAGAAAATAAATTCATTTTTGAGGTGGGTCATAATTTACAAGTGTTATTTAACCACTAGAGCATTGCCCCTTGTGTGATTTCTAGAGTTCCTCCATCTTCCTCTTCATTTAGGGACTTCTCGCCTTCCCATGGGTGATGTCATGGACATAGCCTCTCTACTTGAGGTAACCTAGAGACCCACTCCCAAGCTTCTCCCCCAACTATGAGAAGAAATTGTGGTTAGTGGGTTCCTCATATCTAGCTCTTTAGTACTCTACCTCTTTATTTCTTCTTGAAGGAGCCTTTGGGTGACCTACCGATTGTACTTCCTACTAGTTTTATTCTAGGAAATTCCCTCATTTGGTTCTTGCAATTGCACCTAATCATGCTACAAAATAAGAAAATAAAGATAATGATATTATGAGTGAGACCCTCCCATGAACATTGAAAAACCTATTGATGTTTGCGACAAACTAGATAGCTGATATCCTCCTCCTCCCCCCTTCACTACTACTCTCACTATTTAGTAACCTTATATTTTATTTTTATGTTGCTTATTTTAACCTTGTATGAACTTTAGAAATGTAATTTTTTGTTTATTATCATATAAATGATAATTTAGACAAACAGGTGGGTCATCCATCATGCCCAATTTTCCCCCATATGGCGCGAGTACACTAAGGGAGAGGAGCTGATCACGGGTAGATAAGATGATAACCTGGGCCCCATTTATGGGTAATAAAAGAGCCATTTTTTTCATATATTTGTATTAATATGATAGGACAAGTTCATGTCTAATTCATATTATGTCCTATCATATGTAGAGTATCTATTTGCCACATTCCCAAGATTAGGTGAATGCAAATAGATATATTTATTTCCACAATATAAATATGTTTACCAACTTCCCAAAAATAGGTTAAAATGAAAATGGATATATTTTTATCCAGAATACATGCTTTATTGCTTTAAAAGTGAGTTGACATGGATTAAAAGTGAGTTCACATGTACAAAACCCATTGTTAATTGACCAACTTGGAAATACATTTTAACATATTACAATAAAACATGTTCCATTATTCATCCCTTTTTGTCAAGCTACTGATTACACCATATCCATATACACTAGTATTTTTTTGAATTTACTTGCAAAAAAGAAAAAATGAATTCTCAGGCTCACTATGCAATACAATTCTAGAAAAAATGATAATTATATCAATCATACTTTACAACAAAACAGGAAATTAAATTAATCAAAACAAAATATTAAAACTGATTACAATTACAAATTTTCTAAATCTCCTTTCAAATCACCAATCAAATTTTCTATGTACCCAAATGTTTCATATCACTTCTAACATTAGATCCTTCAATACAAGATCAAATTCCCTCCCAGAATTTAAATTTCTCCACTTGCACCTATCGATTCAAATTCTTACAACCTATTTATTTATACAAGAGACCAGAATTGTGTGATGCAAGCTTCCTATTGGCCATTTGAATTTTTTGAGTTTCTGTTGGAGACACCTGATCGAGAATGAGATCCTCCAAAGAAATGCAACCACCTCCTTTAGCTTCCATGATATGTCTGAAACCTATTGCTTTAGTTTTATTTATGCACACATATATAAATGGATTTTTTTGTACCATAGAAAAATGGATCTTAGACATTTTCATGGTCATTTAGGTCTTTTTCCTATGATTCTTGACCTATTTTGATTAGATTTAATGTTGCAATATAACTTATGCATTCACATTAGGTCTTGAATAATAAAATTATGATGTCTTTTGAAGGTGTTGTGAAGTTAAACAATTCATTCTAACCCCCATTCCCCTAATTCATCCATTCATTCAAGCATTCAAGCATTTTGCATCATTCAATCAAGAAATTATCAAGCATCTTAGAACAACCATTGACATATCTTCGGACTTCAACAAGGATTTGGTGAGTTTAGGACACTTGCACATGTTTTTTATTCATCATTCCTTGCTCATTTCTTTTCATTTCTTTATCAAGGGTTTGATTACCAAAGTGGGATTTGACCAAGGAAAATCCCTATACTCTAACCCTTAACCATTTCCCCGCTCTTTGCATGTGTGTTTGCAGGTCTTGTAGGCAGATTTTTCAAAGAAATGGGTGTTGAAAAGTGGTCAATAGGTCATCAAATCTATTCAAGTCAACTAAACCCTAGTTCAAGCTTGGAGACAACATTCAACCCATTTTCTGCAGATTTGGTTCCATCAACTTGACAAGAAGACAAGTGCAGATTTGGACCAACAAAGTTGACTTCTTAATTTGTAGATTTTTGGAGGAGGAATGATTCACCATTAGTGGTGACTGAGTCCCAATGCCAAGCTGGAAAAGTTGATTTCGTCAGAATTCAGTTCTTGACAGTTAGAAACCTGTTCCATCAAAGTTTACCAGAAACAAGACTAATTTGCCATCAATGACAAATGAGTCCCATTAGTCATCAACAATGAATTTTTTCAGATTCTAGAAAATTCCTGCATCAACATTTCATCTCCAGGTGCACTTTGTTCAGTCTAATTCAATTCTAAGTTCATTTGTTTATGTTTCTAGTTCATTTCTATATATCACACTATGTTATTAAACACTTTATTTTTCTTAGGTTTTGCATAAATAATCAATCAATTTTATTAGTTTTCTACATCTAGATCATTGCATTTAGACATAAAATCATACTACATACATTAGTTTGAGTCAACCACCTCAGTTTTTGGGCCTATCTATCTCCTTTTAGGTGAAAAACCCTAAGAGAGCAAGAGAAGTTCATAGCCACCCAAAAATTGTTGGTTCATTTTAGTGAACCTACATATTGAACATTATATCTTTTTTATTTGCATTGCATTTACATCCTAGGACTCATAGCATTAGCTTTTGCATTGTTTTTTCATCCTAGGGTTTACAAAATTATATTAGTGAATATCTCATATAGATTTCATTTTTGCACTTCAAAACGTTATAAAAATTAAAATTTTGCATCTGCATCTTCATTTTGCATCTAAAAAGCCTAAAAATCACTTTAAATTTTATGAAAAAACATAAAAAATCTCATCCCTAGACTCATTCGTTACCCTGGGCGAATCAGTCCAGTTCCACTTTCTGTGAAACAATTTATGTTATTTTCATAGTAATTTTTGCATTTCTATTTTCTGGTATTGCATTCTTGTTACAATCTACAAATTTTTTGTTATTTTCATTTTATTATTCCTAGATTGCATTGCATTTGCATCCACCTCACCTTTTGTGGTATTTTTATGAGTGTTTGGTGCCCTATTCATAATACTTTAGTGAGAAGAAGTTCCCGACTCATATCATCCTGTGATAACACACTTGTTGTGGACCTTGGGTTGTTTCGAGCTCCTAGTCCTAGTATGGACAATGGTGCATTAGGAATGGATACTACCACTAGTACACATTTACCTTCACATACAATGCATGTTGACACATCAAATGCTCACATTCAACAAGACAAAGTCATTAACATTCATGAGGATTTAGCAGATTTGCAACAAAACTTGTGTCTTGAAAACATTTCACCAACTACAATTCTTGCTATAGACAACATCCATCGAATGCTTGAAAGTGATGAGGAATTAGATTTCATGAAACAAATTGTTGAGATATATCAAAAACATGCTTCTTCCCCCTCTAACATGTCTCAACCAACAAACACTATGGTTAGCCAAGGTGGATCTCACATTCCTCCTCCTTCAACCATAGCATCCATACCCACTTGTACCACTCCTCAAGTTACAACAACCATGCATCATGTTTTTCACCTAAAAGGAGAGAGATAGGCACAAAACCTGAGGTGGTTCACTCAAAATAATGTATGTATGATGAATTTATATCTAAATGCAATGATCTAGATGTAGAAAACTAATAAAATTGATTGATTATTTATGCATAACCTAAGAAAAATGAAGTGTTTGAAAACACAATGTGATATGCAGAAATGATCTAGAAACATAAACAAATGAACTCAAAATTGAATGAGACTGAAAAAAGTGCACCTGGAGATGAAATGTTGATGAAGGAAGGTTCTAGAATCTAACAAAATTCACTGTTGATGACCAGTGGGACTCATTTTCCACTGATAGAAAATTAGTCCTACTTCTGGTAAATTTTGTTGGAACAGGGTTTTGACTATCGGGAACTAAATTCTAATGAAATCAACTTTTCCAGCCTAGAAATGGGACTAATTTTCCACATGGTGAATCGGTCCTCCTCCAAAAAGCTACAAATTCAGAAGTCAACTCTATGGGTCCAGATCTGCACATGTCTTCTTATCGGGTTGACAAAACCAAATCTGCAAAACACAAGTTGAATGTTGTCTCCAAGCTTGAATTAGGGTTTAGTTGAATTGAATAGATTTGATGGCCTATTGACCACTTTTCAACACCTATTTCTTTGAAAAAATTTCCTACAAGACTTGCAAACACACATGCAAAGAGGGGAAAATGGTTAAGGGTTAGAGTATAGGGATTTTCCTTGGTCAAATCCCACTTTGGTAATCAAGCCCTTGATAAAGAAATGAAATGAAATGAGCAAGGAATGATGAATAAACAACATGCAAGTGTACTAAACTCACCAAATCCTTGTTGTTGAAGTCTAAATATTTTTCAATGGTTGTTCCAAGATGCTTGATAATTGCTTGATTGAATGATGCAAAATGCTTGAATGCTTGAATGAATGGATGAATTAGTGAACTTGATGAACTAGGGGAATGTGGGTTAAAATGGATAGAAAAACACTTATTTATACATAGATATGCCCTAATTACACAAAAATACATCACAGGCCAACATAAGGTCTTAATGAATAAAAACCCAAAGGAAATTTGAATTTATTTTGAATTTTGAGCCAAGAGGGACTCATTCGCCACCCATGGTGAATGGGTCCCACTTAGGCTTGCAAGTGGTTGTTGGGAATTAAGTTGCTTTAATGTTTTTTTTGGGTTTTTATTAAAAAACACACTTGATTAAGGCCTATAAGTGCATAAAGGGGCTAAATAAAAGCATAAGAAAGGTGTAATTAGTGACGAAAAACCTAGAAAAGCATGAAATCTTGTTACAAGACTTTACAACACTTTGAAATAGGACTTGATAAGTGATAAATAGATGATTTTTAGATGAATTATAATAAGAAGAGTCTAGAAAAGTGTAGAAATATGTTACAACACTTCACAAAACCTTCACAAGACATCTTAATTTGAATATTCAAGACATAATGTGAAAGCATAAGTTATATTACAATATTAAATCTAAGAAAAATAGGTCAAGCATCATAGGAAAAAGACCTAAATGACATGAAAATGTCCAAGATCCATTTTTCTATGGTACATTTAGCCCCCACTTTAGTGAGAAGATGAACTTGCTTGAAACTCACACTAAAGTAGCCATGCACATCGAGAGGGATCCAAATGCACTTATGTTAGCAAGATGGAATGACAACAGTCAAGAGGAATGATCAGTCCGCTAGGATAAAGATCCCATGGAAAACTAAACATAAGAAAAAAGGAACACACAAGTGTGAAAGAGAAAGAGAGAAGGAAGAGGAAAAGGAAAAGTCAGATCAAGCTTCGATCGTTTGTCCAGCTAGTTGTGGATCAAATCTAGGTTGTTTGTCTAAAAAAGAAAATGAATACTCACTATGGGGTGAAAAAATTCATGGCACTTCACTGGGTGAGAATGCCCAAAAGGTGAGAAACATACGCTCGACTGGTATGTACTCACAAACACATAGGTGGCTATGGGGAAAGTCATGTCGCGAAATGGGCTTCCCACTCAACTATATCAAATTTATACCTCTTGATATATTTAATAAAGGACCACAAAGGAAAAATTTATGTTTGTGCTTCATGAGACAAGCAAAGCTTTGTATGCTTAGAACTCATGAACAACCAGGATGGTACCATAGGCATGCAAGTTGTGTTATGCAAGGTGGCCATGTGAATGCAAGAATGTAAAATGCAAAAGAAATGTTCAAATGAGTCTTGTTAAGTTCTTACAAGGTCTATAACTTAGGGAACATTGTGTGTAATGCTTCCAAGAGAGGAACAATCAAAGAATAGAATATTCACAACTTAGGGGATGTAGTGTGTCACATCAAGCCACTAAGAGGAATGTAATATTCTTAGATAGATCACACTTATGAAGGACATCACACCCAATGTCATCCAAAAAGTGACAAACGCATCGTATGAAGTGAAAAGGTTGCACTAAGAACCAAGAACAAGAAAAAAATGCAAATGAATAATGCCAATGTATGCCCCCACTTTAAAGGAACTGCTATACACTTTTTGTGAGCAATTACTTTAAAGTAGCAAATGAAAAATGCAAAAAAGACATGAGAGCCAACTTGGAAAGCTCCTATGCCAAGGCATATGTTTCTGAGGAAGGCTTCGTCATTTGAATGAAAGAGAAACAAAAAGGAAGAGGGGTTTCCCCCAAAAAGAAACACCCCAAACACATAAGGGATCTATGGATTTAGTGTCACTATGTTCATTGCTGCAATGTTTTTATTAAAGAGCACAAAACTGTCATCATTTCCCTAATGCATAGAACTGGAAGAATGACACAAAGAGAGCGAAAACAAAAGAAAAAGAAAGTCTATTTTGGGTCAACATGGAAGAGACATTACGGTCTCAACACTTTTCATTGTCCCCAAAAATAAAACACAAGCGAAAAGAAAATGAAAAGGAAAAGCTTTTGGGTCAGCATGAAGGAGACATTTTGGTCTCAATTCCTTGTGTCATCTCCAAAAGGAAAAACAAAGAAAAAGTGAAAAAGAAAGTAAAAGAACTGCTTGGGTCAACATGGAAGAGACATAGGGTGTCTCTACACTTTGTGTCATCCCCAAAAGGAAAACACAAAACAAAAGAGAAAAAGAAAGGATAAAGTACAACATATAGAAGAATAGAGGTACAAATAGAGGAAGTGCACAAAGAGAGGAGAATATCAAACTCACATTACAGGGGAACACGATATGCACATGCAATAAAATAAAAGAAAAATAATGTAAAAGTGATAGAAAATGCAATTCAACCATATAACAAGTCATCCGCCTACCAATCATGTTTAGTGTGTTGTGAGGGCGGTTGACTGTCCAAAGGGAGAATCACAACTGCTAAACAAGGGGATGTACCAAGTTCCTGACTTAGTGTAGGATATTTATCATTTAAGCTCATGGAAGAGGAAAATCAAGAATTTAGATCATTATGCACCTCTTCATTGATTTTAGAAATCTCCTCCTCCTCATCATCATCAAGATTAATCATGACAGGAGGACGGATGATAATTTCCAATGAAGGATGTATCAGGAGTTGTGGTTGTTGTATCAAATCATTTTGTTGTGATGGTTGTAATGTACTATCTTGTGGTGGGTCAAGAGGAGGAGGGTGGTCAGGTATTGCTTCTATCAAAGGCGAAGGTTGATTTTCTTTTTTTTCTTCTATTTGTGACTGATGAGCAAGGATACGATGATGACGCCTACACTCTCGAGGACCACGGTTTCATTTAATTCTATTTTGAAGTTGTTGATTAGTAAGAGCGGGTTGATCCACCATAGTTTTATTTTCTTCCCGAGGAGGAGGAATGGACGAAACTAAAGGAAATGGGTCAATCACTTTCTCTTTGGCTTTATAAACTTGTTTAATGCAAGGAGGCATGACGGGGTTGGTTTCATTATCTCTTGGGAGTTTTGACGATGAAGGTGAAGTTTTTATTGTTGGTTGCTCATGAGGTTGCATTGTTTGTTCAGGTTCAAATTTAGGTTGAAGAATTGTCTCATCTCGGATAGGAATAGTGGAGGTGGATGGGGACAGGTGACAAAGAGACAATTTAGCTATTTATTTGGCTTTGAACTTTTGATAGGCAATGAAAAAGAAATCTTTGCAAGGGGTGATGGGTTCCATAGGTTTAGGCCAAAAGGCTTCTAAGGAAAAAATACCTTTGGAATATAATGGAGTAAAGCCACTATGGTGTATGATGCAATGCTAGAGGAAGAAAAAAAACCCACTTATCTTAGTTGAAAAAATCTCAAAACAATCCTTGTTTGATCACTCATCACAAGTACACCTTTTTCCTTCATAAAACCCTCAATTCAAACACTCAACCATGCAATTAGAGTTCCAAATTCCTCAATGACCTTCAAAACACTTTTAAAATCTTGAAAATGGCCGATTCAAATCAACTAGGTTCCTGAAAACATCAACCCATGACCACTTCAATTACAACTGTCCTCAACTACTGCCATGGCACTTACAAACCACTAAATTCCAAACTTTGCTTCACAAGAAAAAAATAATGATTCAATCACTTGGAACAACTTTACTAGGCATGAAACAACATGATTAAACTCTATTTACACCCCAAGAATATAGACTCCTTATTCTGGTATCAGACCCTCCTAACCTAACTTGAATGCTTGTAGGTCTCTAAATGGACTATCAAAAAAATTCCCCAAAATATGCAGTAAATCCCAAATCAGTTTACACATTTGAGTTCCTATTGTGCTTTTTTAAAACATACTCTGAAATGGGTGTTAAGTCCTTTGTAATAAAAGCTTCAAAACATGTTGTCTTAGATCAAAACTAGGCCTAATTAGACCTCCAATATTCATTCAATCTTAACATCCAACAAATAAGGACTCTTAATGCTTCCCAACTAGATTCATAGGCATACAAAACTCCACACTTGAACACCCTTAAATGATTTTTAGGCCTGTCAAATAGATGATAACAATCTCTTACAAATTTTGTCCTATTTAGGGTTGATACACGGCTAAAATGATTTTTAGGCCTCAATTTATAGATTCATTAAACCAAATGATGGAATGGAATCAAATTCACCTAAAAACCCTTCTAAATCAATTTAACTCATGGAGGATACAAAAATCTTGATCAAAACTTACAAAACATCACTGCACATAGTCAATTACCAGATTTTTATGACAAACAGTCCTAGGGCTTAGTAGAAACATCTGAAGACCTCCTTCCAATGCTCTACAATCTTTAGAATATGAAATAATGCACATTAAGGAGTAAACTCACCAAAAATTAGAGGATTCCACCAAGTAAAATGAGAGAATGATGAATTTATTTTCCACTATTTACCCTTAACCATAGTTTTGACAATCTATAGTAAAAACTCCATGATATATTATTCAAATTAATACTAATTTGCATGAAACCAACTAGAAATGGAAGGTGATTGGATGGACCATTATTCACAAGTACTTAAACATGCATATTTTATTGTACAAATCCATAAGAGGGCCTGGAACAATGAAATTTTGTAGAAAATGCATAAAAACAGAGGTTTTTCTTATGCATTCTTCAAATCTCAATCACCCACACATTCCCAAATGTACAAAAGGCCTTTTAAAGGAATTTCAAATTTGTCCCATCACCTTCTAACTGATTCCTAATGAATTTGAACAAGGCGACTTTTCACCTTCCACCTTTTTGCAACCTTTTACATTTTTACACTTTTGCATTTGTGCAATTTTTGCAAATAATGAAAACTTTTCAAAAAAAATGTACATAGGACTTAAACCTTAAACCTTCTAATGACCTAAACATAGGAAAAATGACTTATAAGACCTCCTTACAATGTGGAGACAATAAAATTGAATCAAATTTCAAGATTCTCTCAATGGAACATGATGAACTGTCAAGGTGCTCCTGCACCAGTGTATAGTAAATATCTCATTATCAAGCAAAACTTCAAACATTTGTGAACAACTGAAGGGACAACTTTCATCGAGTGAAGCCAAGGATGAACTAGCTGTAGATGAAACTAATCCAATTGTGGAATGATAGAGAATGTTACATCCAATTTTTTAGGTCCTATCTGTAATGGGAGTACAATAGATTTGATTGTAGGGCACACAAAACCAGTATGTGTTTTAATCCATGATGTTGGTTTGTCATAATCATCCTGATAAAGATCATGTAATACTAAAAATTCTTCTATGATCACATTCTCACCACAGGTGGGATCTATTAATATCCCATTGGTGGGCTTAGCATAGATGCGGTCGGCTATGTAAAGAGGAAAATCGAGAAGATTTTGAAGTATATCATTAGAGGAAAAAGTAATATCAAAAGATTTTTTAGTGGGTCCCTTACAAGGGATAATGTTTATTATACCCACAAGTTCATCCATAAGATTAAAATTGGTAATATTTGGAGTAAGATCATGTTGTTCAGTACTTGTATCAATATTCATCACATTAGTGTTTGAAGGTTCACAGGCTTTGACAAAGGAGACATTGTGTTTAGGCATGGGGTTGGTAAAAATTTGTAAGTTCTGATTGGGGGGTGCAGCAGACTTATTTCCGTGATCATTAACACCCACAATGGATAGATGACCAGAATCAATGAGGTCTTGCACTAGTTGTTTGAGATGCTTACATTGTTCTGTGTCATGTCCATTTTTGTGATGAAAATTACAATAAGCATTTGGTTTAACGGTGGGGGGTAAAGGATTGGTAGTATCAAGTGGTTTAACTATAGGAAAAGTGGTCATCTATTGTTGTAGAAATTGATTCATTGTGTTAAGGAGAGTATCAGGTTAGGGGGTAAATTGTCTCTTTAGGTCCCCATAGGTAAAGGGAACAGCTGCTTTAGTGACTACCACTTGATTATGAATGGGTTGAGTTGGTTGTGGTGGAGAAGGATTGAACTGTAATAAGCCTTTGTTTGGTTTTCTAAAGTTTTGTGAGTTGTTTTGGTTGCTTTGTTTAGACTTCTTAGTGCGGTTAGAAGTGGACTTCGAATCACAACTAGTAATTGAGTTGTGGTAGTCACAAAGGGATGTGCATAAATGCATGAAAGAAGGGAATTTCATCATGGTCAACTTATCTTGAATGTGAGTTTGCAAGTTTTTGACATCTTCTTGAGCATAAAATGGCTAATTAAACGTGAAAAGAAATCAGTTACTTTTTCATCTGTATTTTGTTTACACCTCATTAAATTAGCCATTGTCTTTTTAGGAGTCATATGGACTTGGAAATGACTTATAAAGGCATCAACAAGTTCATTAAATGATCGAATGGAATGATTGGGTAAGTTTGAAAACCACTCCAAGGCAGTGTCCTTTAAGGTCTGAGGAAATAGTTTAGCTAACAGTTTATCGTCAAGGACAAAGTCACTACATAAGGTTGTATAGGCATTGACATGATTAGTAGGGTCTCGTTTACCTCCGTACTTATCAAACCTAGGCATCTCAATGCCTTGTGGCATCGATGTTCTTAAGATCTCTAAAGATAATGGGCTACTACAGACATAGTATGTGGGTGGTGCAGTTTGGTTTTGGTTAATGGTGGATATTTGTTGTTGCATGGAAGAAACAATGTGAAAGAGTTGTATAATAAGAGGGTCAGTGTAAGTGGTATGAGTGGAAGAGATAATGGTGACATGGAGTGTATGTAATGTTAGAAAAAGGGAAGGGGACACTAATAGGGGTGAAGGTGGTGGAGAATGGAACATTCGATGCCACAAAAGAACTAGGAATGGTAGTTGGAATAGCGAAAGGAGTAACATGACTAACTTTTTATGGTATATATATATACACACAGAGTCGACCAAACGATAGGTCCATGATACCCTTAATAGGGAGAGCTGTATACATTGTTTATAGACATTGCAGTATGCATTTTGGTTATTTTTTGATTGATTGTGTGTATACACACACATACACATGTATATATATGTATATACATAGTCGGCCATAATATAGCTGCAAGAAACCCTTAATAGTGAAGCGTATAATAACATCAAATACTATTAGTATACTTATTTGAATTGCAGAGGTATAATAATATATTATGGTCGACTATGTGTATATGTGTGTATACAGGCACACACAAATATATATTTATTAGACATAGTGGGCCATATATTCATATATATGTGTATACACACATATACACATAGTCGGTCATAATATATGCACAATATTGATGCAATATACATTTCTTAAACATATGTGTGTATATATATATGTGTACACACACACACACAGGTGGCCATAATATAGCTGCAAGAAACCTTCAAGAGTTGAGCATAGCATAACTTGTTTCAGAAGCTAGTTACAGAAAAAACATGCAAGTAAATTCGAAAAAAATTCTTGCAATGGATAGATATTGCCCTTGTGAGGTTGGAACACAACCTCACCTACCTTAACAAAGTTAAGCGTTTTTCTTTTTGGCAATGGAGGTGTTCAAAAACATAGAAACTGCAAAATATGCATCATCACCACTCATACGTAGCCTCACCACTGTTGGCCTCAAAGCTAACCAACATGGGTCTTGCAAGAAACATCTTAAAGTGCAGAACGATAGCATGAATGGTGTGGCTGTGAAACTAAAGCAAGACATATCAAATGAAACACATGCCGAGGTAGTAGGGAAAAGGCCGACGATGGAGGAATGTTGGGTAGTTAATGCATAGTAAATGGGAGTTAAGTGAGCTAGTACTGGCATGACGAGAAACCATGAAGCAAGTAGCAAGTGTCCACCATCGATCGAAGCCAGTTTTGAGCTCAAAAAATGTGGATTTCGAAAAACATTCTCAAAACATTGGAAAACGTGTGCAAATTTCTCCCGCAATGATTTTTTCGGATTAATAGGTGAACTTCAATGAATTTGAAAAAAAATATATATCACATTAGCCCTTCGCACAACATAGCATGACCCACCACTGGTCCCTCCCCCTTAATTATAATTTTTAAAACAAAGCGCATCCATCACTCATAGACGTGTCCCGAGAAAAGCGCCACAGTTCGCTCAGACTAGAGCACGAATAGACAATTTGACAGGGTAACAATACCCAGATTCCCGGTACTAATACGTGGAAATTTTAAAAGTAGATGTAGATAACCGGTTCTTGGTGTATTGAGGGAATGTATCTCTGTGCATGAATACCAAGTATAAATATCCACCTTCACTGGCGAACAAGGGAAGAGCAAAGCATCTCCCATCTTAGCTTAGATTTCTGTGTATTCTTGAAGTAGCCCGTTTTCTCAAAGCTTCTTCCGCCATGGGATCTCATACAAAGAATGGAAAATGTTGGTTTCTTTCTGGTTTTGGGCTGAGCTATTCGTGGCAAGAATTCTGAGAATTCCCCTCTGTCAATCACCTTTTCTGCATCATTTCGGAATGTAATGACAGGCAACCTATACTTAATCATCTCCCTCTGTCAATATAAAGTGTAGGTTGCGTGTCATTACATTCCAGAATGTTGTCGTAATATCGTTATACCCAGAGCTCTGCGCTATTTGGCATTAGCCATGGCTTATATAAAGTCCTGAGGGTTAGATTGTTTTGTTTCTGTCCATTTTACTTTATGAAGTTTATTAATATGTATTATTAAAATGGAATGTTTATTGATAAGTAGGAAGTATTTTTTATAGGGTGTCAAGTTGTGATATTGCTATCAGGATTCAATCGTGTAGTTTTATGAATCAAATTCATTGACCCATGTTTCATGAGTAGTGGTTCACAAAAACCCATCTCTCATGATAATGAATGGTCCACTTAACACTCATTGCATCTAGGTGATGCTCATAGAGGTGAAGCACCGGGCTTTGCCAGGAGGTCACCAATCCCAAGCGTTGTGGAAAACACCTCCTACTTATCAGAATAATGAATCTCAATTGCTTGTTTTATTTAAGACATGGTAATATCCAGAGACAATTGAGCATTCCAAATCTATCTATGAGAAAATCCTTGAATACTCAACCAAGACATAATTGTTTCTTGTTCTTCAATTATGATATTGTTATGAGGTATCAATTGTGTAGTTTTATGAATCAAATTCATTGACCCATGTTTCATGAGCAGTGGTTCACAAGAACCCATCTCTCATGATAATGAATGATCCACCTAACAGTCATTGCATATAGGTGATAATGAAATGTTTATTTTCAATAGTAAAACTGAACCTAAACTGAACCTAAAAGCGTTTGCTGATTTGATCGAATGAAATGTTTATAAACTGGGAAAGTTTAATAATCTTGATGTTTAATTTCTTATTGATGGCTTATTTATTTAATATTTAATTGTGTTGAGGGAGAGAATAATAGAAAGCATAAACTGTAAGCTACTTTCCTCTTCTTTCTTAAAGTCGGAACAGATTGACTGACCGAGTCGATATTATTTTGATAGTTATATATAGTTTAGAGATCATTAAAATGGATGGATTTAGAATCAGTTCATAAGCCACATAAAAACACAAAAAAGACGCAATTTGGAAAAATAAACAATAAAACTTACATCTGTATCTTTCTGATCTTGTATTGAGATATCCATAATGTGTGCATCTATGATGATAGTACTTTGATACATGTCTTTCGTGATATATTGATCAATAGAGCTAAACAATAATTTGATTCTTACTACACATTCTTTATTGTGTTTTTATTTAAAAAAAATCACATTCTAATTTTCCTTTAACTTATTATCATTCTATTTTATAATAATTTTAAATATCTTTTAATAAAATATAAGAAACATTAGATTTATTTATTTAGATAAAAAGACATATAAGATCTTAAAAGTTAGAATTTGATTAAAATTCAAAATTCAAACTTAATTATATAAGTCATGTAAAAGAACAATAGCTCAACTTCTTATAATAAATTTATTAGAACTTAAATAATTTGGATTAAAAAGCTTTGGTGGAAGACATACAAATTTGATATAAATACATATAAAACAAATGAAATTGACAGTAGCATTTAAAGATAACATCTAAATTGATATTTAAATTTATATTAAATGGGGCCATCACTTTCATGTTGCTTTCCATGTATTGAATATTAATTTAATAAATAAAATTTATTTTTTATGGAGCAAAAAGTTTGATAGAAACTTTTTAACTATTTTGTTTGAAAAAGAAAGATTGGTAAAAATAAGAGACTTTTTGTTTATATATACTTTTTTCATGATTTATAGTAAAAGATTCAAGATTAAAATATAAATAGACACCACTTAAACATAATTTAGGCAACATCTATCAATAGTGTTCTTATGTACCATAAATGCCTTGATTTCATAAATATTATGAAAAAGTTGATTCCTACTTAATAAGAAAATCATTGACCTACACACAATTTTAATGTCATCTACTTTTGATTCCATATACATTAAAAGTGTGAAAGGTGTCTTATCTCAACATTAGGTGGGTCATTTTTTATTTTATTTTGAGAGGTGCATGCATTGAACCTCACTCCACCTATCTAAATTTGCTACATTTAACTAGTAGGTTAACCAAGTGTACCCATGTTAGTTTTTGTGACATACTAGAAACCTAGACCCACCAACCATTCAACGTTCCCATCACTACAATATTTACCTCTAATCCACATTTAGAAGTCAACATCTTCTTTATTGTTAAGTTTCTCTTAAGTGGTTATGGTCTCATTATGATTAAAATTTATATTTTTTTATTGTTTCCACTAACACACTACCCTACTACACAACCTAATGTGTATGTGTTGATGTGCCATGAACCTAAAGTTTAGTTATCAAATAGAATATTACCAACTAACTTTGCAATAGCTTGATATCTACACCTCACCTACCCACAAATGTCACTAACTAAAATTCTCTAGATAATGAGGGTTAAATGATGTGTAATGCAGTACAAAGCCTTCTCCAAAATATTTAAATTGGTTTATTTAATCATACTACTTGAATAGTGAAAAATTAAAAGTTGGAGTTAAATGAGTCTTAACCATATTTCCTACCTCATTATGTAAGTAATACCTGAATTGTAGAGAAGAGTGGAACTACTCATTTTAACTACACCAATTATGTTTGTTTCAATTTTAGGCCAATCATGCATTTTTCTATTACAAAACTTAGATTTTACTATAAGGTGTACTCAAATCATAGTGGAAAGGTTTGAAGGGATGAACAATTTTTTTTTTTTCAAAGTAAATATAGGTTTGTCATAAGAAAATATTAGTGAGATAATGAAATTTTAATATAATAGTGATTGTGAGCCTTTGGCTATCTATGTTCTTGATATCATTAAATTTTAGGATGTGATTAAAAATGGAAATTCAAAATTTTACATTAATTATATGGAAGTTATAATATAAATTATCTCTTTGAAATAAATTAATTAAAACTCCCTGATAATTAGAAAAAATAATAAAAGTAATAATACTTAAATAAATTTGATTAGGAAGTGTAAATTGGAAGGGATAAAAAGGTAAAGTTAAATATAAGTGAAATAAGCATTACCACTCAAAAATAAAATTTAAAATAATAATTTTTCAAAATTCCTTACATGCGTCAAATATAATTTATATGGATAAAAAAAATAGTTTAATAAAGAGAAGCATTTTTTAGAGGCTCTATAACTCCTCTTTTTGAATAGGATGGACTAACAAAAAAAAAGTGAATTTCTTAGCAATATTGCTTAAGCATAATTTGGAAATCATCTATAAAGAGTGTTTGTACACAATGGTGTATTACTATGTTTAAGTACTATAGACTACTAGATACCAAATTTTATGTTATTTAAAAATGTATTCCCTTTATGAGACAATCATAGATTTACATATAACTTTCATATCATCTTTTGGTTTCTTACACATTGAAAATGTAAAAGTGCTTAGCATCCCAAAAAATTTAGAGATCAGCTTGGAGATTTGTTTATAGAAAAAATTTGAACCTTGATCCACCCTTCTAGAATGGCTAAGATAAATGTGATCTTGTTAGTTTTATGATATTGTAAACTCTTCCTGTAATAATAGCTCCTTCCTATTAGTAAAATTGGTGTCTGAACCTTACAATTATAATAGGTCAATATATTTGAGTGTGGGGGGGTGTAGGGTGTACCCCCTATAGGGATCAAGAAGCTCATCCCTCTGACGGAGGGTCCGAGAGCTATGCACCTTAGTAGGGGTTTGATAACAACACCCCCAAAGGCCACATTTCTATATATTTTATTATTATAGATTTGGACCATTCATCTTTAGGTCTCATATCTAACAATAGATTTTTGAGGTTTGTATTCCCCTAGAAGACAACCTTATTTTATGAGGGCATTTTATTATGACTTTGCATGGTGATGTATTCTAAGATTCAGATAGTTGTTGTGTTGCCTTTAGATCTTTGGATGGTGATACTCCTATGAGAAGATTGGTCTACAAGTATATTTTAATCTTTATGAGTTTTAAATAATATATTGGGAGGCTTTTAGAATGTATTTCTTTTCCACCAAAAGGGTTTTCCCCACATAGATAATTGTGTCTTCATATGCTATTTATGATTATTTTTATTTAGTTTATGTAACTATTGTAAAGAAAGAAAGAAAATTCCATTACCCTCCTCTCAAGATTAGTGTAGGAAGTTGTACAAGTGGTATTAGAGCCTGATCACCTTAGGTTTCAATTATGGGTCATTGGATTTTTTGAACTAATCCAAATTTGAGTGGGGGATTATGTAGAAGATACTTTGTGATCTTGTTGCATTATCAAATGGAAAGTTTTTCAAGGAAAAAAGAGGTTGTTTAGAAGATACTTGGTGTCTACACAAGCTCCTAGTTACACCACAATTCAATAATTATTTAATTACAACACATAATAAATCATTTTTATGTAATGGCACATACAACACCAAATATTAACATTCTTCCACTTGTTGTATACATTACATAAGGGTTAATAAATGAAATACATCATCATAGCCATACATAAAGCCACATGAATCTCCAACATGCTATTGTGCTCTATCAAGATACCTGCAACAAAACCAAAGTGACCACCATATCAAGAATAACTCCTCTCATCCTCTAGAATGTACCCACCTGGAGAAAGAAGACATGCCAAGGTGAAGATGCACCAATCAAGAACACACAGAATCAAATCCAAGTGATAACAAAGGCTCCAAGTTGTTGTCAAAGGTAAAAATCCACATGATTGGAAATAACATCCACAACATATGATAATACATGGACAACCATCCATACCTCCCAGGTATCAACAATATTAGTAAACTAATTCCAACATATACAAACCTATCAATGAAGAACATACATATCCAATAACTCCCACTACACAAGTAAAGTAAAATATGAAAATTATCAAGGAATATCAAGTCTATTATTCAAAACTATATCGAGGTGTGATAAATGATTAAAACATGAAGTACCAAGAACAATCATAATGATCCACACATGCAACACCAATAGTTGCATACTCTTCCACAACATGTCAACACAATCCTCCCAAATCATATGAACATGAACATCTAAGAAGAAACCATAGAATTAAGAGTTATAAATCATAACATGTCCTTTTACCAACACCTTAAAGTGCTAATGCTATGTCAAGTATGATCTCCTTACAACCCCAAATAAAAAACTTCAACAATACCCATCTACTCAATATCAAAGATCAAATGCAACATATGAATCATGTAATAATACCAACATGGATGTAAGCCTTTTTAATCAAGGAAGATCAAACTCAACGTATCCATTCCCAAATTAGGAAACAACCCAATGAACATCTAATAAACTCCTCATCAATGAATGATAACCTAAAAAAAACTCATATGCATGAGGAGATAAAAATGTTGAGTCACTCCTCATCAATGAATGATAACATAAAAAAACTCATATGTATGAGGATATAACTCTTATTGGGTCTGAGTCACCCCATTGTGCCCCTTCTATATGCTTGGCTAGGTATGAATTATTGGTGAATTCTAACTAGAAGATCCCCTTTGTTTCTTTTGAGATTTCTAAGTCCACTCTTAACGCTAAATTGAATACCAAGTGGAGGAAACCACCTTTAGGGTGGGTTAAAGTCAATTTTAATGGGGAAGCC
>VDFB02093221.1:0-17271 GCA_007258455.2 Sequoia sempervirens
TTCCAAATTATTTTAATGGAATGTCGAACAACTGTGTTGGACTGTGGACTGTGTGTGGTCTGCCTTTCTTAGTTATTACAATTTATACCATTTATTTTTTACTGAATTGAATGTCACAACTATACCATTTATAACAATTCTAAATAGAAACTTTTTTTTGTCATTTGCAGCTTAGTCTCAGATTCATACAAGGGTCCTTCTAACATATATAAAAGAATTTTAATTTCTCTTAGTATTACTAAGACTATTGTACATATTACAGTATATTCATTTGGTAATTGTTGAATTTTTTTTTCAAAGAAGTGATTACAAGATTGACTTGCAAAGTGCCTATTACAAGCAACAACTAAACTTGCAGGTCAGCTGAACAAGGGTTTTAATTTTTCTTATTATTACTAGATTTAAAAAATAGTAAAAAAGGGTTTTAATTATTCTTATTATTACTGGACCATTGTACATATTACAGTATAATCATTTGGTAATTGATGAATATATTTTCAGAGAATTGAGTACGAGATTGACTTCTCAACTACGTATTACAAACAGCAAATAAACTTCCAGGTCAGCCAACATCTATTTAACTTTTTTGTATTTTCTGCATACATTTCTTAATTAAATATCATAAATATCTTTCAACTTAGATTAAAATATCTGCTCATTATACATTAAATAATGGTCGGCATTGTTGACGTTAATACTTATACCAAATATGAACAAGAAAATGTACCCAACATTGATATTGCTTTGAAAAACAACTTGTTTCGGCTAAATTCATTTTCTTATACTATAGGGGATTGTTTGTTTGATACTCTTCAAGTATTGCTTCATTTTCGTTATACTTCAAACGAATTACACAATGGATTAGTTGATTACTTTTTGTTATTATAATCAAAAAAGCATCCCGATGCATTAGAAGCACTTCAAAATGAATTACATCCAGAAATGCTGCATGAAATGCATAATCTATATGATGTAAAAATTTATTTATCTAAAATGCGATTAACTGCGGCCAATAGTATACCAAAACAAAATAGAGAATTTTGGGGTGACACATTTTACATACGATGGGTATCAAAATGGTTAACTATACCAATTGCGATATGGTCAACAACTACAAAGAAAAAGTATTTACATTTCAATAGCAATATTCAAAAAAATCCGTATTCTATTTTATTTCATGATGAAAATTCAAATTTTGGTCATGATGAACCATTACTTTGCAAAAAAACTTCAACAATTTATAGACCTATAGTATCAAATTACCTTTCCGATTATTGTCAAACATTAGAAACCAATTGGCAATAAATTGCACCTGAAATGGAACTAAATGGAGTGAAAAAGGTAACTATAATGACAAGGAATTGTGGTGAAAGCCTATTTAATGCAATATCTTATTTGATGAATGGAGAATTCGATACTCAATCATTAAGATTGTACATTGCACAAACTTTTTGTAATTCAACAAGAGGTAGTAGTACAAATATTCCCAGCTATATAAAATATGTACTGGAAGAAAATATGTTACAAACAATGCCCCGCCTTATGAACTGCAAAGAGTATATTATCCAAATGGCAAAGCCATATGTGGAAGGAAAATTTGAAGGAGGATCATTCTATTTGCAATGGTTAGCAACTATATTGAACATAAGTATTTGCTTATGGTCGTCAACTACCAAACAAATTGAAAAAGTCTTTAATAGCAACCTAAGCACAAACAATACATATAACATAATCTCTTTTAAAATAAGTAGTCAACATACACACTATGAGCCAATAGTAACAACTAATTTAATTGAACGATTTCAAAAAAATAGTACAACTTCTACATATTCAACTATAAAACACGAAAGAAAACAATTAGGGGAGAAAAAATGGAATATATCTTCAAAACCAATTAACAATAAAGTACATGAACACAAAATCATTCAAAGGAAAACAATATCACTTACAAAATTGAAGAGACAAGTGCATAATTATAAACCAAGTGAACAACAACAAAATACCATAATAAAATCAAATCAAATTCAAAAACGAAAAAGAAAAAGAGAATTTTTTTTAGAACCAAATTATAGTAAACTAAACCAACCAATTACTATTGAGAAGAAAACATCGCTTACTGAATTGAAAAGCACACTACGTACTTACAAACCAAATAAACAAAATTATTGTAAGAAAAAGAATACAAAAAAAAAAATCTAACAAAAATATATTTCAAAGCAATTGAGGACACTCCTCAGTGCGACCGTTATATTTGTCAACAGATCCAATTTCAGCATTACATTAAAAAGCTTAATGAAACTGAGCAACAAACTTATAAAAGTTTGTCAAAAAATAATACAATAAATGCTTTTGAAAATGTATGCAAGCATTGCAAAAACATGCTACGCGATGGTAAATTACCATTGTTTGCTACACCACAATTAATAAGATGAAACAAAACACTTGATATTTTGAAATCTATATCAAAACTTGAGGAAAGACTAATATCACCAAGACTCACTTTTGCGCAAATTAGGCAATGGTGACACAAAAGATCTCAAATGGGATTAGTTGGATCTATTATCAATGTCCCAACAAATATGAATATTAAACAAACAATGCTTCCACGATCAATTGATGAAACAATAACAATTGCAGTTGCATTAAAAAGGAGACTTCAATACAAGAATCCATATCAAGTTGGTATTGTTCATCCTAAATTAGTAATGAAAGCATTAAAACTCCTATGTCAAAGACAATTATATAGAATAGAAAAAGTTTCTATAGACAATACTTGGAAGAAAAAATATGCAAAAATGAATGATAATTCTCTTGAAACAGAACAAATGTTTAGTGATTCAGATTCAAACAGTCTACAAATTGAAAATGGAGATGAAATAGAAACACATACTAATACCCTAATACACGGATTTACAGAATCTCAATCTATTTATGACTTGCATGATAAAATAATTGAAATTGCACTAGGTGAAGGAAACCAACCTCTAGGAATTTTTAGGGATAGATATGCTGAAGAAATGAACTTTCCAACACTTTTTTTTGGTAATCCACGAGATGAAGACATAGCCAAAAAGTTTTAAGTATCAAAAAATTGCACAATGGGAGGTCTTACATTCAAGTGGTGATTTTGCTAGGCATACAACAAATTTGTTTTTTAAAACAGTTCCCATCATTATAGAGAAAATAATTTCAAGTATATCAATAAGAATTAGAAAAGATCAATTAAAAGGACGTACACTGCTTGCAAAAGATGTTAAAGACAAGCCAAATTTAGAAAAAAATTTAAAATCGGACATTGGATACATGGATTTTAAACATATCTGTATCTCTCCAGATTACCTACAACAAATCAAGAAAAACATATTTGCAATGACAAGACAACTAGGTCCTCCAACATTTTTCCTAACCTTTTCAAGTGCAGAACACCAATGGACACCATTAGTATCGACACTAACTAAACTACATAAGAATCGAATTGATAAAAATAATTATGAAAAAGCACATGAAACTAATATTGATTCACTTGTTCGAAATGATCCTATCACTTGTGCTCGTTACTATAGACATAGAATAAATTGTCTCAAAAAACTACTACGCAAGGATAATACAATTCTAGGACATATCAATGACTTTTTCTTTGTTACAAAATTTTAAAATAGGGCAAATCAGCATGATCATGCTTTAATATGGATTAAAGAAGCACCTATATATGGAAAATCGAATCCTCAACATATTGAAGAATTTGTGGACAAATATATTACATGCAATACAAACATTCTCAATGAAAGATTTCGTAAGTTACATCGACACTACCACACAAAAAGTTGTCGAAAAACAAAAAAAACACATTGCAGATACAGTTTCCCATTTCCACCTATTAGAAAGACAACAATACTAGAACCAATTACATCAACCGATCATACTATTATAAATAATGCAATTCAAATATTTATAGCTCTAGAGCAAAATAATTATGACCACTCTATCAGTTTTGATGATTTCTTAAATGAGAAAAAAATACAAGAAGCTGATTACATAAAAGCAATACAATCAGCACTAAAAAACCCAACAATTCTTCTTAAAAGAGAACCATCACATGCTTGGAATAATAGTTTTGGTAAGAAAATCCCAGAATTATGGCAAGCAAACACTGATGCACAATTTGTTCTCAATGCTTATGTTGTAGTAGCATATTGTTCATCATACATGACAAAAATTGACAAATCTATTACCACAACTTTCAAAACAATACGAAAAGACCATGAGACAACAAAAATAGATGCTATACAAATGATTCGTAGTCTTGGAGATACTCTACTTAACTTGCAACAAATGTCTACACATCTAGCAGTACACATGATACTCTCACTACCTTTAAATACAAGTTCTAAAACAACTATTTTCATAAACACATCTCCAACAGAAGAACGTACATTTATTCTTAAGCCAAACTCATTACTGAAATTTGAACCTGATAAGTTAAATCAAATAATGTGTAAATCAATCATAGATCACTATATTGAATGGCCTACATATTTGAAACAAATTTGTCTTGCTCAATTTGCATCAGAATATAGAATCAATAAAGGAAAAATTGTAAAACGTAAACATAATAGTATCATAAGATTTGTCAAATATAACAAAAATGTTGATTATAACAACTGTTGTAGAGAAAAACTATTATTATATGTACCTTTTCAGAAAAGCGAAAATACAATAAAAGAACGATTCAAAACATTTAAAGACGCATACATCTATTATGAAAAACAAATAAATATAAACCAGGATAAGTATACATACAATTTCAATTCTACATGGGGAGATATAGACAAAGCATTTGAACAAGTAGAAACAAATGAAAAAACAACCGATAATGTATTTAACAGAGACCTAACATTAGATTTACAAGAATTACAACAAAAACAAAAAATAAATAAATTTGATATTGGTTTTCAAGTTGTACAAAATCCAAATATTCTAGATAACATTCAATACTATAAACTACGACAAACACTTAATAGAGAACAACAACAAATTATAAAAGAAATTTCCATGAAAAAAAGAAAAGAAAAGGAAAAGCCATTGTACCTATTCTTAACTGGCGGTGTTGGAACAGGTAAAACTTTTACCGCAAAAGCAATTTTTCAAATGCTACTACGCATCTACAACTCAAGTGCTGGTTCAAATCCGCTAAAGCAAAAAGGACTTGTAATGGCTTATACAGGAAAAGCAGCATACAATGCTGGTGGAACAACTATACACCTTGCACTTCTATTGCTCTTTAACAAGTCTGTCTTCATCCCACTTAGCAATCAAACCATAGATTCACTGCAAAAACATTATGAACAGTTACAAGTACTCCTCATAGATGAAGCTTCTTTAATAGGTAGTCGATTTTTATATTTAATTGACAAAAGAATGAGAGAAGTCAAACATGCCCCTACAAAATATTTTGGAGGCATTGACATAGTTCTCTATGGAGACTTTTACCAGGCACAACCAATACAAGATAGCTTTATTTTCAAACATCCTATTATAAACAAAGAAAGAATACCATACACTTTTTGGACAGAAATGATCAAATGTTATGAATTGAAAACAACAATGCGACAAAAAAGATGAAAAATTTATCTTCATACTAAGGAGAATACGAACCAATTCACAATCCAATGATGATATACAATACCTTAATAATAATTGCTTTCGCCTAACTCCTATTGACCCCACCTTCCCATATCTTTTCTACACTAACAAGTCTATAGCTATACATAATAATAATATGTTATCAATTGTAGTTGGGGAACCAATCATCATTAAAGCAATTGATGAAATGGAAGAAAACCATGGAAATACAACAACATATCCAACGAAAAGTCTACCAGAACAAATAATATTAAAAGTGAACATGTTAGTAGAGTTATATGTAGGGAATTATAATATGAAAGATGGATTGGTAAATGGTGCATATGGTATTTTCAAAGTATACACAATCACAAATCGAGAAGACATACTATGGATACAATTCAATGACTCAAATATTGGACAATCGCAATGTCAAAAATTGCGGCACTTATATACAGATATAATTTCAAAAGAATGGGTACCAATACTACGAATATCAAAACCTTTTTCGCAAATGAAAAATCCATCACATATTAAAATCCGTAAACAATTTCCTATACAACTAGCATGTGCACAAACAATTCATAGAACACAAGGTCTTACACTAGATGGAATCGTGTTTGACCCATCAGGAATCAACTCACACGGATTAGTATATACAACACTTTCACGTGTTCGAGATATGCAATCACCATACTTATTAAACCCACTTACAAAATAATTTTAAAGTGAAAGACAAAATAATAAATGAAATGCACCGATTAACTACCACCACAAAATGGAAAGAAGAATGCAATAACCCAAAAATAAATGACAACATTGCACTAAAAATTCTATCTTTGAACACAAGAAGTCTAAAATCACATATCGATGACATTATTCATGATTACAACTTCTTAGAATCATACATAAAATGCTCACAAGAGAGACACATCTGAACTGTACTATCACAAAAAACTTACAAACTTTAATTCTATTTCTATGTATCATTTTCATAGAGTGATGACTTTTGTTAAAAAGCATATCCAAATCACTTATTCAAATCAATATAGTTCAAACAATGTCAAAGTTTTACAAACCAACCTACTTATTCAAAGCTTTGAAATCACAATAATTAACTTGTATTCACCACCAAAAACATAAATCTATTCAATAATTGAAATTATACAACAATCACTAGCCAACATTAAATTGAATAATATTATACTAATTCTTGGAGATTTTAATATCAATATGGAAAATGACAATACAAATACAAAACAGTTACAAACATTTCTTCATAACAAAAATATACATTTCTTACTTGATATAAATAATAATGTACCAGGATCAATTATTGACTATGCTTGGTCAAACATTAACAAAACATATTACAAAATATTCAAAATAGATACATATTGGAGTGACCATGATACTATTTGTCTATTTCTTAATTCAATAAAAAAATAACAAATACTAAAATATATTTTAATTTTAATTTAACATTACTCATACTATAGGACCTTTAAAAGGTGAAATCAAAAACATGGTAGGAACATACATTATGCTTACATTTTGTCTTTTTATTTTTTAAACATTTTAATGTTTATGATTATCTAACCAATTTGTTTCCTATAACAGTTTCTCTATTTCAATACCATTTCAAATGAAGAGTTCGAAAAGAATAGAGACAAACAAAAATAATGCACAAGAACAAGTCAAAATGTAAGTATCTTTTCATATCAATATTTTTCAAAAATTCACAAAGATTATTTATGAACAATTTTTAAAAATATTTACAATATAAGTCTTATAAACAATACTTTATATTGATAAGTAGGAGGTATTTTTCCATAGCGTGTCAAATTATGATATTGCTATCACGATTCAACCGTGTAGTTTCGAGTCAAACTCATTGACCCATGTTTCATGAGTAGTGGTTCAACAAGAACCCATCTCTCATGATATCTAATGGTCCACTTAGCACTCATTGCATCTAGGTGATGCTCACAGAGGTGAAGCACTGGTCCGTCCCGGGAGGTCACCCATCCCAGTACTGCTCCAGCTCAAGCGCGCTTAACCAGGGAGTTTTCTCCAAGGTTAAGCCCGCTTGAGTTGTTACCCCATTTGCAAAACCTTCAGCAAGCGTTGTGCCTTATGAACCATTCATAATAGAGCCCCTTTAGCTCATCAATTGATAAGTAGGAGGCATTTTTCCACAGTTGCACAATAGATACATATCGTGATTCACCGGTGCCAGTCAGTCCATTGACCTGATAAACATGAGTAGGAAACCAGTTCCATCTTCATGATATCGCATCGGTTCATTTTATGTTACAGGTGAAGCAGACGTTTGCTCGCCGCCGCTTATTCAGAGTTTTCTCCGTTAAGCTCCGCTAATAGTTGTTCATTTGTAAAATTTTCAAATAGTAAAGAAAGTTTTATGAACCATTTCGAGTGACAGCCTTTTAGCTCATCAATTGATAAGTAGGAGGTATTTTTTCATAGCGCGAAACAAATTGGCGATATTACAGTCAGATTCAACCGCGCTTGAAGTCAACTATTGACGATGCTCTGGCGAGTAGTGGCTCAAGAACCCATCTCTGGCGATATCGAATGGGTCCACTAGCACTCATTGCATCTTGTGCGATGCTCACAGAGTGCAGCATTGGTCCGCCCCGGAGGTCACCATCTCACGCCTCGCCAAGCTAACCGTGGAGTTTTCCAAGGTTGCCACGAGTAGCATTGGTCCGCCCCGGAGGTCAATTCAAGCGGCTTAACCTGGTGAAAAACTCCTGTTGCTTTGAGCTGGAGCGTGCATCGGGATGGGTGACTCCCCGAGATCTTAATTCAATGCTTCACTGCGGAGCATCATCACCTAGATGCAATGAGTGCTAAGTGGACTATTCGATATCATGAGAGATGGGCTCTTGTTGAACCACTACTCATGAAACATGGGTCAATGAGTTTGACTCAAAACTACACGGTTGAATCCTGATAGCAATATCATAATTTGACACGCTGTGGAAAAATACCTCCTACTTATCAATTGATGAGCCAAAGGGCTCTATAATGAATGGTTCATAAGGCACAACACTTGTCAAGGTTTTGCAAATGGGGTAACAACTCCAAGCGGGCTTAACCTTGGAGAAAACTCCTTGGTTAAGCGTGCTTGAGCTGGAGCAGTACTGGGATGGGTGACCTCCCGGGACGGACCAATGCTTCACCTCTGTGAGCATCACCTAGATGCAATGAGTGCTAAGTGGACCATTCGACATCATGAGAGATGGGTTCTTGTAAACCACTACTCATGAAACATGGGTCAATGAGTTTGACTCAAACTACACGGTTGAATCGATAGCAATATCATAATACTTTATATTGTTTTTCAGGCCTAAAAAAGAACATACAAAAACAGTTTCAATTGAAGAACTTAATGGTCATAGAATTGGTGAAGTGTTTGAAGGCAATGTGATAGTAACATATAAAACTCAGCTTGATAAAAACAAAAATTCAATAGAAGTCTTTCGTGCAGATCTAAAAGTTGGGTATGCCATTACTTGTGTTGTTTATCATATATAGAAGATCAACTGTTTAGGGAGGTGTTGGTATTGGATTTTTCTAAACCTTAGATTGTTTTTGTTACCAGTGAATTGCGGAAGTCACTTTTATAGAATTTTTAGTCTTTCTTAAGTTATGTAGTAGTTGATTGGTGGAATGTATCATTCAATTCTGAAAAATGGATATGCCTTGTTTAGAGCTTTGAATCCTATCTAAAAGATCAAGCTATTGACAGGGTCTTAGTGCTAAATTTCCACTAGATTTCATATTGTTCTTATTGCGAGTATATTACAGTGGTCATGACTCATGTTTATGTTGCTGCTAATTTGTCTAATTTAGGAGGTGTTAAAAATACACAGGTATTAGTTTTCTTTTGTAAAAATCAGATATTGAATTAATTGTACTACAGAGGTAATTTTTATGGTTTCTACAGTCTTAGTGAAGTTGTGTATGAGTTGAGCAGTGAATTTTGTTATTTAATTCAAAATATAGATATGCCTTGTTTTGTGTTTATAATCATATCGGATAAAAAGTGGTATTTAGGGAAGGTTTTGAATAGAACATTGATAGTAATTTTTGTAAGCTTCAGATTGTTTTTGTTACAAGTGTATGACAGAGGTCATGTTTTTAATTTTTCTGTTTTTTTCCAAGTGCTGTATCAGCTGAGTAGTGAAGTTTGTATTCAATTCTAAAAAAAAATCATGCCATAATCTGTGCCCTTGATCATATCTGAAATATCGGGTATTTAGGGAGGTATTAAACAAGGAATTGATACTGGTTTTCCTTGGCTAAATTTCATGGTCTTTTTGTTGCCTCTGTATTACACTGTACGGAGGTCACGTTCATTGAATTTCTAGTGTGATTTTTTATAACAAATTTTTAGTTGGGTGTTTCATAAGTTTTTGAAACTCGAACTTTTAGTCCTTTGGGTAACATATTCCATCTTATTTCTGAACTTAAAGTAGTTTTTGATTTTTTTGGTGCATTGTAGAGTTATTGTTTATAGTTCTTCTATTCGTAATTGTAATTTTTTATACTATCCCATTTCTTTTAGGTGGGTCTTCCTTAGGTTTTGAAGACTCAAAATTCAGTCCTCGGCCGACATTTTTCAATATTATTGTTTTAGCTCATGTGGGTTTAATGGTTCAATTGAAAAAGTTCTAGCTGCAAGATTTGGGAATAAAATGAAATTGAATTCTGTATAGTTTCAGTGATATTACTTGTTGCTGGCCATGTTTATGTTGGTGTCCAATTCTGGTTCCCTTCCCAACTGTTCTAGTATAGCACTCCCAAGTTTAGATTAGGCTCGATGGGAAAACAATAACAGTCAACTCTTTGCTAAGTTATTGTTGAGTTTGATTATTATTTTAAAGAATTAATAATGAAAAATATTACATCAAATAATTAAGTTACTATCATAGAATTAGTCTTGGGGTCTGAGTTAGTATAATTTTGAAGAGGGTTTAATCTTCTTGTTCTAAAAAAGCTTTCCATCTACTCTCATTCATTCTTACAGCTGTCATAATTGCACTGTGCTGTGATTTGAAAACTTCAATTGGTGTAGTATGAGTTTTCATATTTATAATTCATCTCTATGAGTGCTGCCACCTCTTGTAATTCAATGATGTTTTCATATATACATGGCACTGTTATTACCCCATTATTTCTATGATTATTGTGTTGCTGCTATAATATTATATGATCTTGGTAAAAAAATCAAACGTTTTGTAATTGTAAAATTGCAAGTTTATAGCTTAGTTTTTGAGTATTTGATGTTCAACTGTTTACTTGCTGCTTAATTTGATCTTTAATTGTTTACTTGCAACTTAAATTGATCTTTGCGTTTTGTGATTCATAGCTTAAAACTTTGAAATTATTTCCTTTTTTTAGTCAAATCCTCCTTTTTATTTAAAAAATCATTATTCTATGCATGTTTAAGTAAATTGACTAGCCTAGTCTGACCCAGATGAGACTATGATTCAGTTACATGCATTTACAATCAAAGATTGCCATATTTCCGAAAATTTGTATAGTCAAATTTGTTATTATACCTGCAGAAAAAAAAAACATTACAATCTTTGCATGGGAGATATAGAATTTGGATTTTCATCAATTGACATGCTTTGTATATATTGTAGATCTGTATATATTGTATAGCAAATTTTTCAGTTCATTCATTTACACCTGCAATTTGTGTGTGGCTGAAGTCATACACCTCATCAGTAATGGAGTACTAGAGAGATTTTAATGTCAATCATATTGTTTAACTGTTGGTATTTGAAACCCTAGGATGGCAGAAAACTTAATGAAACCCTCAAAGAAAATATCTTATTTATTCCAAATGCTGATTAAAATTTTACAATACTTTTTGCATTCACTAGTATGCTGTGCAACCTAGTACAACTGTATGGCTTGGCAGGGAATGCTTGTATATGCTATATGGCCTGATCTAAGGTTTGACATGCTGCTCTAGAAATTTCAAAAATGCAAGCAATCCTTATTTCTTCCTTGAAATCAGCCAAAACAACTAGTACAACTATATGGCTTGGCAGGGAATGCTTGTATATGCTATATGGCCTGATCTAGGGTTTGACATGCTGCTCCAGAAATTTCAGAAATGCAAGCAATCCTAATTTCTTCCTTGAAATCAGCCAAAACAATATTTTTTGACTTTGTTTTCCTTGGATCCCTGGCTGGAACGGTTTGCTGGAGATGTACGGCTAGTATGGAAAATCCAGATCTGACTTGAAACCCTTGAAGACTTTTGTCAAATATGCTGTTAAAAATTACTATTATCTTGGGAACATTGGCAACAATTTAGAAAGTGATTCTAGCCTCCATTTGCATGCTGGGTGACGACTGAAATGATGAGTGCAGCTGTTGGTTTGACTGGCAAGGTGCCTTAAATATCTGAATTTTACTCCCTCAATGTGGTAGTCAACTAGTGTAACTTAGATCCAACACCAAGTGTTGTCCAAAATCCACCAAAAACCTGAAACTCAATATATTAACCTTTAAATATGCTTTGGTGATACAAATTCAAATCACCTATTGTTGGACTTGGGATCTTGCTTGAAATCTCCAAAAATCAGCAATAACAATGTAGCGTCACTGTAGCAAACTGAAAAAATGTCTTCAAATCTTCACAAATTAGCACAATTGTGATCCCTAGATGGAATCACTCAAAATGGAAAACAAGGGTTTTTTTTGTTTTTATCCCAAATGTGGAATCAAAGAGGGGTTTCATCATCTAGATCTCAATCAAACCAAAGGTTTTCATCCTTGGATTGAACAAATTGCTCAAATCTGAAAATTGGATGAAAAAATGATAACTTGAATTGATGACGAAATGAGGAAAAGTGCTCCTTTATAGTTGTCTTTTCCAGGCCCTCCATTTATTTCATTTTCCTTCCAAGTACAAACAATAGTTTTTATATTTAAGTTTATAAAAAAAAAACACTTTTTTAATTATTAAAATGATATTATTTAAGTTGCCCAAAAATAAAAATACCCTGGCCCAAGTTAAGAAATATTATTAATTATTTTAATCCAAAAAAGGGGACATGCCATTCTTTCTTCAATGAATGGAAATTAATTGAGAAGTCCATCCTTATTTAATTGACTTGGACTGACTTATCCGCTTTATTTCCTTATTTAACTGGTCATAACTAGCTCATCCACCTTATGGCATGATTTTACTGACCCTAACTATTCCTACACCGCCAATCGACTGAGTGGATGCTACTGTTATGTTGCTAGTTCAAAAAGGGGGCATTTCAAATTGATTCTTCTCAAACTTGGTTGCCATCAAGCAAGACAAAGTTGGGTGAGCTAAGTTTTTTGCTATGTTGCTAGTTTTTTGCAGTAACGTTGTTCTTTCTCCTATATTAGTTACTAATGATGTTATTGTTTAATAGCCATGTTTCCACACCTTTGTGTTTGACTAGAGGACCCAATATTAAAGCCCAAATCAGCACTGTGACTTGAAGTAAAGCCAAGGCCAGCCATCTATTTGAGAATATTTTAATAGTTAAGCAGAAGGATTTTTATCAAATATTTAAGATCTGGCCCTCTTTTAGCAATTGCCCACCTTCCCATAGAAGACTAGTGATATAATTTTCTTCAATTTTCTACAGAAACATTGAAGTGATAACATCCTTCTCTTATATTTCGCTCCAACAGTTGAGGGGGGGCACAAACCAATTCCTCTTTCAACTAGTTCCCAAGTACTGTGGAAAGAAATGTTTTTGGTTTTTGACCAATGCCTTTCCAGAACAATCTTGACAAGCTTCTTCCATCATGCTTAACAGGGGTTAGCTGCATTACAACTTTAAATTCCATCAATATCTTCAATTCTTTGAGACTATGAGCAAATGCTTTTACAATTTTCTCATGAACCACATTCTCAAGTTGTACATCACATTTGCATGTTTGGTTGACTATGATTCTTGAGTATCCATTAGTATTTATCTATCTTGGAAGTAATTTGTCTACCTTAACACTTACTTTTTGTGATGAGCCCTGTCTCTCAACTCAAAACCCCAATTTTTTCTTAAATCTTTAAGTGTTATTTAGTTTTTTAAGAAAGTTTGATAGACAGAAGAGAAGGGGCGCAGCATATTTAAGCTTGTAAACTGAAATATAAAGCAATTTCTCACAGAATGGAAATGCAGAAGTTGTTATTATACTGAAACAATGAGATCATGAATAACAGACATACCAGAAAGTCTCCAGTTATTTTATTTAAAACAGTAGCCAGCTCGCCAGCCAAGAATGCTGAGAAACTGACAAATAAGGACGCCAAGCCTCCAGATCTGAGTTCTCCTGCCTCGAAACTGGATACAATACTCTGAAAATGCTGGACGCCAATGATGGAAGACCAAAAGCAAACAAAAGGGAGGCGTTTCAGCCTAACCCTTCACACGCCTCTCTAAAGGCACAAATCCCAAGGTAGGCCGTACGGCCAAGGAAAGAATAGAAAGAATCTCTGCTGGAAGCCTCTGACTCTGTAGAAGGATGCGCCACCAGGAAGAAACCCTCATTTATTGCACACAACAAGAAATCTCAATATATATAATCTCTGTCTGAATCTGTAGAACCTCTGAATGAAGCTCTCAACATGCACTGATTCGATTGATCTTCCACAATCTCAAGAGTGCTCACACTGAAGAGGTATCGTTCTTCAATGGCAGTTTGTTCAAACCCTGATCACAGGAGAATGCACAGGAAATAGCACAAGGCAAAGTCAAAATGTCAAAAGGTGAGTTTCTCATTGCCAAAGATTGCTTTATACCTAAATGGCACACATTTCCAAGAAGATACGCCATTTTGCAATCATTTAAATCTTTTAATATTTTATTAAGTCCTTTTCAATAGTCAAGACTTAATACTTGAGCGCACTTTAATATTTTAAGTCATTAAAATATTAAATCTCCTTTTAGAACATTTTAAGTGATATAAAAATATATTAAAGTCGATGTGACTTTAATAAAAGGCATTAAGTTAAATAATTAACTTAATCACTTAAAATTCCATAACTCGCTCAAACTTCGAGAATATTCTATACGTGTTGTGGACTCTGACTGCTTGCTTTTCTTTGTGAGACGATCCAGGCTCGAAAACAGCGGAGATGATCAAACTCTCGAAGGTACCAGCGACCCATCTAACCAATCTGGCCCTTTACAGGGTCCAATAAAGGGCTAACCTGGCGTTCACGTCTAGCGAGGGGACATCATAGTCCGCCCTCCCCAAATTTGCTTGTCCACAAGCAAACTCAAAGCCGGATGCTAAAGAATACTGTCACTCTCCCAAGTAGCATCCTCTGCCGGTAGATCCCTCCACTTTACCAAGTATTCCTTGATAACCCGCCTCCGAAGATGACTCTCTCTGGAATCCAGAATGGCCTCAGGTATCAAAACCAACTTCCCCTCATCATCCAGGGGTGGCAAATCAATAGAAGGAATTACGTGTTGTCCCAACGCCTTTTTGAGGCGCGACACATGGAACACGTTGTGAACCTTACTGTCCACCGGAAGATCTAACTCATAAGCCACTTGACCGACACGTCTAACAACTCTGAAAGGTCCATAGTATCGCGGCTTAAGTTTCTCGGAGCCCTTCTTACGAAGGGTGGACTGCCTATAAGGCTGAAGCATCAGGTACACCAAATCATCGATCTCGAAAGACCGCTCTACTCGTTTCTGATCAGCATATTGCTTTTGCTGATTTTGGGCTTTCTGTATATTCTCTCTAAGTGCCCTCATAATATCCTGGTTCTCCTGTAATAAATCACCAGCACTGGGAACTCTACTGTCACTCAGCAATAAGTCTAGAAAGCTCAGAGCATCATATCCATATAATGCTCGGTAAGGTGTCATCTGGATGCTCATGTGATGGGTGGTATTGTAGCAATACTCACAAAGGTATAACCACCTCACCCATGCCTTCTGCTGCCCTGAACTATAATTCCGCAAGTACCCTTCCACCCATTTTGTTAGCCGATCTGATCGCCCTTCATCACAAAGGGGTAAATTTGCTTTCAGGTGGAAACTCTTGTCCGCCAAAGTTTGAATAACTCCTGCCAAAGTTACTCATAAACCTGTCACAATACGCTAACTATCTGCAGAGAGGCAGAAGCGATGCGGCGCGAATACCTCTCGGAAGGAACAAATCTGCCACAGGTAGCGTGTGTGTAGTAGTGATTCGCGAAAAAGTGTGCATATTTCGTCAATCGATCTACCACCACGAAAATGCTGTCCTTCCCTTGAGCTTTTGGCAAGCCCGTGATGAAGTCCATGGACAAACAATCCCACTTCCTCTCAGGAATAGGAAGCGGTTGGAGTAAACCTGCAGGGTATGTATGCTCTTGCTTGTTCTGCTGACAAACAAGACATTCCCTGACATACTGGAGAACATAAGACTTGAGACCCTTCCAAGAGAATCTCTCCCGTACCTGCCTATAGGTCTTAAAGTAACCGGGATGTCCTGCCATGGGTGAATCACGGAATGACCTCAATACTCTGTCCCTCATCGCAGAACCTGGGACCAATAAAATCCTCCCTTTGTAGATGATAAGGTCATCTACAAGTGAATACCTGTCATCCAGTACTGATCCATCTACTATGCTAGAGGCCCATGGGTCCTTAGCATACTCTGCTACTATCAAATGTCTCCAGTCCTCTGAAACCAGTGTAATAGAGCTCAAGTGAGGACGGCGAGATAAAGCATCAGCAACCACATTCTGAGTGCCCTTGACATAGGAGATGTCAAAATCGTAAGACTGAAGCTTGCTGACCCATTTTTGTTGCCTTTCATTAAGATCTCGCTGCCCAAGAAAATGCTTCAGACTATTATGATCGGTTTTAACAGTGAATTTACTACCAATCAAGTACTGCCTGAATTTGGCCATGGCATGCATGATGGCCAACATTTCCTTATCATAGATACTGTAGCTCCGTTCAGGACCTCTTAGCTTCCTGCTCTCGAAAGCTATCGGGTGTCGATCCTGCATGATAACTGCACCAATACCCTCACCACTGGCATCGCAATGTAACTCAAAGGGTTTAGTAAAGTCCGGTAGAGCCAAAACTGGACATGTGGTCATGAGAAGTTTGAACTTCTCAAAGCACGCCTGTGCTAGTGGTGTCCATACAAAAGCACCCTTCTTAGTCAAATCAGTTAGTGGCGCAGCATGCCGCGAGAATCCACTAACGAACCGACGATAGAAGGCACACAATCCTACAAAACCCCTGAGCTGTGTCAAAGTCTCAGGTGTAGGCCAATCGATGATGGCTCGAACTTTCTCTGGATCCATGCTGACTCCTGCACCGCTGATGATGTGTCCCAGATATAAAAGCTCTGCCATGCCTAAAGCACACTTGGACTCCTTTGCGTACAAGGACTCCCTGTCAAGTATACTCAATACCTCATCCAAGTGAACCATGTGTTCCTCCCATGATTTGCTATAAACCAGGATGTCGTCGAAGAACACTAATACAAATTTCCTCAAGTGAGGATGGAAAACCCTGTTCATTGTAGACTGAAACATGGTTGCAGCATTGGTTAAACCGAATGGCATAACCAAGAAATCAAAGTGTCCACAGTGACATC
>VDFB02093223.1:0-14591 GCA_007258455.2 Sequoia sempervirens
GCAGAAAAGCACGCTTTTGATTTTGCGGACATCTTTGATGGATACCTTTCCCTCTTTTAGTTTGCCCCACAGTTTCTTTGACTGATGGAGTTTGATAGGGATGATCTTTCTTTGTATTCTTTGGTATCCATATGTACTTGATTTGTCCATTATGCTTTGCTTCTTTTGCTTTGATAGCATTCTTCGTACTTTGATTTAAATATTTCCTTTGATCTTGGTCCCAACTCGTGGATGGGGTGATGGGTGGATGAAGATTCATGGCGTGGCTGGTTGTAGTATCGACACTAGTTTCATCATAAGGATTCTTCGTGCTCCCTACGTTGACATTTGCTTGAGACGAAGTTGCCCCCAGTATTGTGGTAGTACCTTCATTCTTTGACTCTTCCTGTTCTGAGATGTCTTGTTCAGTAAACATGCTCTGACAAATGACCACCGTAGTTGACATTCCTTCAATTTGCTGCTTTGCTAACTCTGGATGTTCTATCTGACTTGTTTCCTTGAGCGGATAATGTTCGATATATTTATTCATGATGTCCTCAATCTGACTTTGGGACATATTTGATCTTGATGTTGACAACTCCATTTGATTGTAGGAGTTAAGAATCTGCTCTTTTTGTGTAACAAAATCTTGTTCTAGATGAAGATCAGCTACGTGCCCATCCATAGAAAGCATCTCAAGGGTAGATGGAGGAGTAAGTGCTATGTGGATGTGATCATCTTGTGTGGATAGGAGAATATCCATTAGATCATTGTAGTATCTTGGAGATACAAATTTTTGATCTTGATTTATTTTGGGATTGCTTTCGATATGCTTTGGATCAAGCTCTTGACATGGATCGGTTTCAAAGGATGAATCGCTTACAAATGGTGCTTGGATATCTTCATTAGACATGGTAAGTGGTTCAACATCCTCAAGTGTCGAGTTTAGGGTTCTTTTAGTATCTGTAACCATGCGGTCAAAGGGGATCAACATGTTTTGGAAGGGACCATTGCTAGACCTTGGTGAAAGACTTTGATCATGTTTTGGAATAAATTCTTGAGATATGTCCTCTACCTCATAAGGTGATGTAGAGACATTTTCAACATCATCATAGGTCGATGGATCGTGCATTATGTCAATAGGATCAAATAACCCTAACACTCCTTGAAAGAGATCACTAAAAAGTGGCTCTTGATGTATGGTGAGTTGATCATCGGATTGTGTAGATATATCTTCAATGTGCTCCTCGATGGAGACGTTTTGATCATTGTTTTCGACAATTGCGATGGAGAGATTGTGAATGTCTTCGACCATAGCATCAAGTGATGTGTCTTCTTGAATTAGCTCATTAATGAGTTTGGTGGATGATAAATTGATTCAAAAGTGACTCTTGACATATGTCGGTTGTTCATTGGATGATAGCGTGTGCTCCCCGATTGATGGATTGATCTTGATCCTTGTTTTCAATAGTTGTCATCTTTTGTGTTTGTGCTCGTGTTGGTTCGGTAGCTTGAGAGGCTTGGGCAACTTGAGAGGATTGTTTCACACTTTGAGCTTGTGTTGCTTGTTGTTGTTGCAGCGATGTTTGAGCTTGATTTTGCTGTGAAGCTTGAGAAGCGTGCGTGGCTATAGGCGCTTGCCGAATTGTTTGATATTGTTGGAGCAATTGTTGGTATGCTTTGAATGAAGCATTGTAATTGCTTACTTGGCTTAGTCGCAATGGTGGTGGTGGTGGGATTGAAATTGTGTTGGATGTAGTGACAAGTGTTTGAGATACGCTCGGAGCGATCATGGTAGTGAGGGGTTGAGATGTGATGGGAGTGATAGTGGTGTTTGGAATGATTGAAGGGATAGTGATGGTTGGAATGACCGAGGTGATAGGTCCTTGGGAGACCGTATTTTGATTTGGGATCAATGTTGTTGTTTGATTAGATACCATCCATTGGTGTGATGTCGATGGTATATTCAAAGGATTTGTCGTGATGGTTTGATTGATGTTAGGTGGATTGATTTGGGTGGCGTGATTGGTGTTAGGTAAAGGGGGAAGCCCTAAACCAATGAATGATGTAGGTAATGGTGGTGGATATTTCCCTTGGCGCAATGCCTCAACTATTTTGGAAAGTTCTGCAATTTGATCTCGCCAAATTTGTTCTTGATTTTGATTTTGACTCACTTGAGATAGTTGATTTGGCTTGTGTTCAAGTAGTTTTGGCATGCATGCTTGCGATTTTTGAATGGGATTATGGGAAAATTGACTTTGGCTAATGTTCTGATTTGGCATGATAGGATGAACAATGTTGGTATTGGGAATCATTTTTCCAAAGGTTTCTGAGTTAGGATTCATGTTTCGAAAAAATGCATTTGGTACATCCACATTTGGTTTGTAGGGATTTGGTGGAATGATGTTGCTCGTTTGAAGACTCATGTATTGATTGTTTGGAGGATAGACTTGTAAGTTTGGACTTTGATTGAAATCTATCATGGGGAGATGTGTTCCAAAATTCAGATTGGGCATACCCACACTTGTTGTAGCATTGACATTTGTCGAAGGAAATGATCCTATGCATGGATTTTGATAATTGATAGGCATTGCAAGGCTTTGAAGATTCAACTGATTTGGATTACCCAAGATGTATGGATCAAGTTTATATTCCATGTTCTTCTTGTGTTATGACCTTATTGCGAAAGTGACCTCTAAGATTCTTAGGACCAATGATGATATGGAGGATGAAAGGTGGATGATATGAGTGATGAACGTTTAGGAACTTTGAATCAATGCTAGACTTAGGGATTGATTTTGATTGTTTGATGTGGATCATGAACTTGTAAACCCTAAAATGTTGGATGTTATCTTTAGGATGAACTTGTTCAAAGAGGTGATAATTTAACTAAGTGTGCGTGGAAGGATTCATCCAAACACACCTAACTAAACAAATGATTTTGATTTGGTTTGGAAATGTACCCAAGTCTAGGATGATGTTTTCAAAGCTCTAAAGTTGTTTGTGGGATGATGTTGATAAATGTTTGAGGTGAATGAAGTGTTTGATTTTGATCCTAAGAGACTTAGAGAGACTTTGTTTACTAGGCCAAGGTATTGAAGAACACACTTTTCTCTAAGAGCAATCAAAAGACCAATATGACCAAGAGATATCAAGCACATGTGTGGGGTCCAATTTGTTATCTTTGCTTTTAATGACTTCTTTTTACCAAATACACTTTCTTGATTATGTTTCAAACTAAAGATGTCCTATGTCAAAATCCCTTTTCTTCCCACAAAGTGTTGTGTGGGAATTCCAAGAAATTGAGGCAAAGGGATTTCCTAGGTTAACCCTAGTTAGAGCAAATGACGATATAAATTCAAGTGATGAGAAACCTCTAAGGACATAATCCCAAGGGAAGGCAACAACACTTAAATTTGTCAAAAGGTATTTGCTCTATCAAAGGGGGTTTGAAATTTGCATGATCATGTTTAAGTGTTTGTTTGCAAAATGTTTTTAGAATACACCTTTGTGTTTTCAAACAAAAAGGATAATTACAAGCCTATGGATGTGATAGACAATGTTTGTTGAGTCCCCACTTGGACAAGTCCAGCTCGCCTACTTTTAGCGGATGGTTAGATGCTTGACCTTGGCTCCCCTCCCGGCACTCACTTATGCAGGCTGACCAAGCATCAACACCCATGAAACTCCCATGGCATGCTTTCCATCTCTACTAAAAGCGCGTAAAATTATTGAGAGTGACCCCGAGCGGCCGTTCTTGTACCAACAAACAGATTAAGGATTTTGGCAATTCTAACACAGCAAGGTTTAGTAAGGACTTTCCGTTAAGTAGGAGTTGATAGCGTGGCAAGAGTCCCCTTCGGATCCATCTTGTAGACCAGCAGGTGTGATTATGGCGTTTAACAAAATCCTCATTTATATCATTTGGAAATACTCTTGGCTTTAGAGTGTTACCGGTTGAGTCGTCGCTTGGGTGAGTACTTTTTCCCCAAGGCGGGGCCTCTAAGATAAACAAAAGCAAGCAAAAACACAATCCGTAACTCGATCGATCTTTGATGGCACAAAGAAAGAGAATGTACGCGAAAATGCCCCTACTCACACTCGCACAAGATGTTCAATTTTTAAGCCCAAAATGAAGTGTTTCAAAGCAATAAAATGTATTTTGAGTGTTTCTCTTGCACCCTAGATCGCACGAAGCGCAAGGGGAGAGGATACGCACTCAAAAGACAAAATAACACAATCAAGCACTTGTTCGTTTTAGCCTCAAAGCAATGATGACTTCATTTTAAGCACCAAAATCAAGTGTGAAGTTTGCCTTGTTCAATTTTAAACCAAAACGAAATCTAGTAAGTTTGTTCTAAGGTTCGTTTTAAGCCCTTTGCAATGAAAATGAAATTGTTCGTTTTAGCCCCAATTGAAAACTAATGTTCTAAAACGAAAAGGAAAACAATTTCGTGAAGTGTTGATCAAACACTTAAAGTGTTAAAGAACACATTGTGTTTTCAAAAAAAACATTTCCCTCCTTTCGTGAAGTAGTATTGATCAAAAAAAATCAAAGTGTTAAAAAACACATTGTGTTTTCAAACAAGAATCCTCCTCCTCTTTTGCTTTGCATCTTTTCGCCTTTGTTCGTTTGTACCTCCTTCGTTAGTCTTTGTTTCCCTTTTGTACCTTTTGTTGATTTTCAGCTTTGTACCTTCGCTTGTACCTTCGTTTGCTTTTGTACCTATAAAAACAAAAGACAATTATGTGAAAATTGAGTTTGATTAAATTTGCTTCTCAAGCCTTTTAAATAAAAACAATTTCAAGTGATAAGGCATCAATATAGATCTTGATTTCCAACAAAAGCAAAGTTTTTAAAGTAATTATTAGTCAAGAAAACCAAGAAAAGAAAAAGTCTCCCTTACCAATAATCCACTCTTGCCAAAATTAAAATGAAATATAAAGAACATCCAATATATTGCTAGATAGTGAGATGATAGGAATAAATAATCAATTCTTTAAAATCAGCAAGATCCCAATGAAAAACAGAAAAAAAGAACAATGGACTATTTTAGGTCCCCTTCATTATTGCAGACAGTCCACGACGGATTTTGTCAAAAGAGACAAATATCTTCATACCTGCATGAACACTAAAGTCAGCATCATGCACAAAATACGAAAGATGACAGCAGTATAACGTGTCTGAAAAGACTTGTGACTTAAAAAATAAATAAGAAATCCTTGGCTGCAAAGTCAATTCACTCAAACCAATCAGAATTTAGTTGGCAGATATCTATTCGTTCATTTACATTCTGCTAAAGCAAGTGGTTCATAGGAATAATCCTGATTTGAAAGCATTGAATGTTCATACCAAAGGCACGACTTTTAGATTTTATTGTTTCGAGCTATTTATAGAGCTTTGAGACTGATGGAAGACAGAAAAGGCCAAAAAATGATACAATCGAGACCTATAAGAAAACATACAGAATTTGCACTGGAAATGGACAGAAATTCGAGGAAATATGGATGTCGATGATGGAAACGGCCTCCTTGCCAGCGCAGAAAATGCTAGTTGAAAAGGCTTTAACAACTTTCATGTTAATGTAATGATCTCATAATCCAGCAATCACACACACAGTCAGAGAATTTACAAACTAGCAAATGCACCCTAGGGCGTTATGATTACGCTGAAGACATAAGGAAGTCCAATCTATGAAAATTTAATGCCGACTCAATTCATTAACTTTTACAGGTAGTGGTACGATGAGAGCAGATTGCTTATGCCAACTCAAGTTTACGTCAAATGCAAAAGCACTTGTTAATTGTGGCTGAATATTTTTGAAGACGCCAACATGGGAGTTGGCCAAGACAAACATTTGGCGTACCCAGCATGGAACATTTAATATTCGGCGTTGAGAAGAAAAAGTATGATCTCCATATCTGCAATAAAGCCTGCCAGTAAAATCAGAAATCTAAGACCAAAGTACGGCGCTGTTGGCAGTGGCAGGCTTAAATAGAAGCGCTTTAAAAGTCATTCCAAAAATTTTCAAAGGTAAATGTAAATGTAAAGCCAAATTCTCAACCTTTTGCCGCGTGCTTTCCGCCTATGTTAAAACGGGAGCTCTCATCAATCGACACCCGCATGTTGCTCACCAGGGAATTTAGCGCAGGAATTCTTTGCCTTACTGCCAGGTTGCCACAGTATCTTCACCAAGACAGAGACATACCTTGGTCCGAGCAAAGGCTTGCGTGTGTTTGGAGGGAATCGCAGATCAGTCTAGCGCCATTTTGTGGATGCTAAAATCTGCAAAATGTGATTAGAAAACTAACAATAAAACCTGCAGAATTATTAGTATTTCAATCAACAAATCAAGATATTCAACATCCTTATGAAATAACACATCATGTTCAAAATGCAAACAAATGACAAAGGATCTAAAGCAAAAGCATAAGAAAACATGATGCAAACTATCTCATATTGGATTGGTGTCACATGTGCTAGTGACCCTTTCCCAATCCTTGATTGATAAGCTTAGATGATGAAATTGCTATAGATGATGGAGATGATAAATGGACAAGATAAGTTCTCAAAGAGAATGACCTTGCATCAAGTTGTGGAGATTGTGAAGGATTTGCTTGAGGATGATGCACCTATTTAAAGATTTTCAAAATGCCAAGTGTTGAAGATGGACCAATGTGGGATTAAGATTCTGCCAATGAGATAAGGACACTTGTCATCATGCGATTAGTTGATGTATATGCAAGATTTGGGAAGAGTGCCCAACAGGGGGAATTTTTGAATTCAAATTTGCAATAAATTTTGAGAGGGGGACAAGAAAGAAGAGCAATAAATGCCCTGTTTGACTTGTCATGTTGAAAGAAAATGAGATTTTAATAAATCAATAAAATTGATTTATTGTGCAAGTGGCTAGGTCTAGATCATGCAAGTGGGATGTGATTAGTATTAGATTAGGATTAGATGATGATCATGCTAATTAATGCTGATTATATGATTTGACTTTCAAGACTTTGATAATTGATTTATTTAAATCAGAAAATGATGGAAAATGTATGATTTGGATTTGATTTAAATAAAGTTCTGATTTATTTGATGAATGGAATATGATTATGCATGATGTAAATTTGACATGTCTACAGTATGTAGTAGATCAATGATGGTATTGTCCTCAAGATAGTCTTGTTCAATTAAATCTGACTCGGTATCACTAGAATCATAGTTGCGTTGTGGTTCAAATTCGTGTGGTTGGGTCCCTGACCCTTCTCCTTTGATTAGAGTAGGCATATACTTGTGTATCAAATCAACCTGTTTATCCCTCCAGAATTCATCATTATGGATGGTATCCCATTCATATTCTCCGGAGTCTGTGTCAGAGTTATTATCAATGAAATTTTGAATTATTGTTAAGCATGCTTCCCTTGGGTCAGAACTTTCTTGTAATGTGAGTACAGTATCATTCAATTATTTGGATGTCGTTTCTTTCGAGCTAGTATCATAGCCTAGTCCTGTTTTATCTTTTGCAACAAGTCCTGGAGGTTCAATAGGCTCAACTACTCCTTTTCTTTTTCCGATAGGACCATTACCTTCATAGCCCATCTTTTGCATGATTGAATATCCCTTACCATATTTATCAGTTGGTAACTTGATATTGAGAACTGTTTCATCTTCATCTTCATCTTCATCTCTATAGAGCCATTTTAGCATTTCGCTATCCTTGGGATCTTCCATCGGGAATTTCTCTTTGAAAAATTGCCCATTGAACTTTGTGATTGGTTTTGTCAGTGGTGTTGATGTTGATGCTACAGATATCTGATGTTGTGTGATAGAAGGTTGTCCATGTGACCGAGGGGACGCAAGAAGATTAGCCAGACAGAGAGAATATTCTCCTACTCCATTGTCCTTGAACCGTAGTTGCTTGTCAAAGCTTTTGGTTAGCTGACTGATCCGTGTATCAACTTTTGGAGAAGTACTAGCAAGCGCTTCTCTATTGTTGGGAACCAAAGTGTCTTGACTAGCTTTGATGTTGGCACAAGTTTGACTGTGAGAATTATTAGTTGGTATCGTGATCTCCTGTTCGTCATAGGGAAACTTAAGACATTGATGATATGTGGATGGTACAGCTTGCATTTCATGGATCCAAGGACGACCCAACAAGATGTTGTATGCAAGATCACGGTCTAACACTTGAAGAAATTATTTTTGATAACAAGTCCCACTCTGATTGGTAACATGATTAAACCCTTGGATGTTCTTTCCTCATCATCATAGGCTTTAATAGTAATCTTTCTTCTAGGATCAATGGAATCCTCAGAAAATCCTAAAGCCCGTATTAATTTCATTCTACATATGTTTAAACCAGCACCTCCATCTATTAGAACTCGTTTGGCATGAAACTTGTGGATCATGACTTCTAAGTATAATGATGAATTATGGGGATGTGTCATGGAAACATCATCTTTTTTAGAAAATGAAAGGCATGTGGGTGAGGACAAATGTCCTACCATGGCTTGAAATTGATCCACATTCAAATCATCAGATATAGTTGTTTCAATGAGGGCTTTGTCTAAAATTTCTTTACGCACTGGGGAAATCTTCAAAAGTTCCAAGATAGAGATTTGAGCAGAAGTTTTTCCAAGTTGATTCATTAAATCATATTGATGTGGAGGCAGTGGCTCAATGAATTTTGAAGGAGCACCTTTTAAGACAACTTTAGCTTGTGCCCCTGTTGTTACATTAACCTCTCCATATTCCGCTTTCTCTTTGACTTTTATAACATTAACCTACTCGTCATCAGTGTAGATATGATTGATTATATGCTCATCAATATGATTCACATTTTTTTCCCGAAGACTCACCCTTTTGATAGTTGGGCAAAGTATTTCGAAATGCTTGGTGGTCTTCATTTGATTGTTGGTTCCCTTCTATTGTGACAATGTCTTTTTCGATTAAGTCTTGAATAGCATTCTGTAAGGCTTGGAAATTATTCGTACAATGGCCTTTACATCTATGATATTCACAATAGTACGCATCATTCCATGATGGCGGCTTCACACTGGGTTCGAAGTTTCATTGAGGCGGTAGGGTGATAATGTTCTTTGCCATCAAGTCTTTAAGGGCATATTCTAGAGATTTTCCCAACGGAGTAAAAGTTCTTCTGTTGGAAAAAAATGAAGATTGTTGTGGATTCGTGTTTGATGTGTTTCCTAAGGCATTGTTATTTCCACAATACCCTTGGTTGTTGGTGTTACCTTGATTTGGAACAAAAGTTGGATTTTGGTTATTCCTTGGAGGAGGAGGAGGAGGATTGTTTCCCTGATTCGTAACTGAGTTGACATTGTTGTAGTTGTTGTTGCGAGGAACACTAAGAAAAATTGGCTTAGGTGAGACATGATGTGCATCTACAACACCATCATTCACCACATTTTTGTTGCGAGTCCAAAACTTAGATTTGTCATTATGGTGATTTGAGGAGCTAGGATTGTCTCTATCAAGTTTGATTATCCCCCTTTGGACCAATGCACTTTCAATTGTGATTGTGTTTTCAATCATTTTCTGAAAAGAGGGAGGACAATGATAACTCATATCTTGATCCAAGCTATTTATGAATGTAGTGATCTTTTCCTTTTCAGGAACATGACGTGGATATCTAGCGAACAATCTTCTCCATCTCTGAAGAAATGTGATGAACGGTTCACCAGGTTTTTGCTTAGCCTTGCATAGATCAATCAGTGTGATTTGGTGTTGTATGTTATAGGAATATTGAGAGATGAACTCGTTGATCAATTCCTCAAATGTTTTGACAGGTGGTGTAATTTTTGATAACCATTCCATAGATTGGCCCCCAAGACTTCGTAGAAACAAACACATTAAGTATGTATCCTCATGAGCGAATTCTAAAGTCATGTTTCGAAAGTCTCTAATATGGTCAATGGGATCCAATTTTTCATTATAACGATCAAACTTTGGAATTTCACAATGCTTAGGAAACGGAATCATGTTGAGACTTCGATCAAAGGGATATGGAAAAATATCATCAAGAGTGTACGTCTTTGTTGTGGCTCCCCCTTCTAGATCTTTAATTTTCCCTTCTAATGTTTTAACATGTTGAGTCAAGGCACTAAGACCAAATAAGGGTGTTTCATTAGGATTACTCTTTATGTTCTCAGTATTAAAGTCAAGAGGTAGTTTAGCTCCTTTGTCAGCCAGAAATAGGAAATATTTTTGTTTGTCTCGTGCTACGATCCTTTCTATTGCTCTTAGAAATTTAGGATCTCGTTTGGCTTCTTTAAGGTGACGCTCTTCTTCTTGTTCATCCTCACTATCCTCAAGGGTTTTTCTCAGATCTCTGTCGAAAGTAAACGGATTCTTTTCTCCTTCAGTCATGTTGTCTTCAAAAAGGGGATTTTGACTCACACTATAAAGGGGATCACTATTTTCACCTTCCTTTTGAGTTGTTGAGATATGATCTCCTTGTTGAATATCTTCCTTTAGTTTATTGTATTGTGATCATGTAAAAACAGGCATATGATTTCAAAGATGTTCTCCTAAACTTAGATCATAGTTTGATGAGTGCAATCAAAAATGATGTTTTAATCTGATAAGATGAAAATCTTATGATATGATCAAAACTATGTTTTCCTAATTTGTGGTTGTGGCTTCCAATGATAAAGGATGTCAGAATCATGTTTGGGAGAAGTTGAATCGAGAATTTAGAAGTTTTTGATGAAAGGTGCACTTGTAAGATTTGATCTTTGTTTTCGAAGAGTGATCAATATATCATATAGCATATTTCAACTCACTGAAGTATTTGACTAGGATGTGACTAATATTTGATAGAAAGTTGTAGTATATAGTTGAAATCAAGAGCCTGATTGTGATTGTGTCATTGAGAGAGGGCTCTTCTTTGAAAATAGGCTCATGAATATAGAGGGTCCATAGTGTATTCGTCAATAAATCCTCTGACAAAATCTTGGTATCTATGGAGAAACTTACAATAATGGAGCAAGACATTTTGACTCTTCTATAAAAACTTCCTTCGTTGTAAGGTTTTCTTGTAACTTAGAGGTTTCTTGGGTTTCCTGATCCTATTGGCAATTGACTTCTTTACAAACTTGGTAGATTTCCACTCCCTCAGCATGAGAGAAAATGTTGACATGTTACTGGACCGAGAATGCTATAAACAATGACAATGCGCTTTTATGTTGCCTATATGCACTTCAGAAACAGGGATATGTGCCAAATAAATGGTCAAATGCACTTCAATATGTACCAGATGCGATTCTCTGCATCCTATATGCGCTGCAAAAAAAATGCTGTGACAGCGACCGAAAAGTTTTGTTTTCAGAATAGCTAGCGTATGCACTAAAACAGACCCTAAAAACATTGAATTAACTAGTGAATGCGCTAGAATAGACCTTATATGCGCTAAGATACTCCCTAGATGTGCCAAAACAATTTTTCCCAAATATTTTCCCAAACAGTTGAGAACAGTTTATAGCTGAAATTTGACATGTTCATTTCGAATGATCTTTTATCTGAATTAGTGTGATTGAAAACACAGCAAACACCTTGAAAATAGTTGTTTTTAAGTCCTATACTAAACATCAATTGTAAGCTTCAAAAATATTTTTCAAAAAGTGTTTTTATAGGTTTTACACATAACAGACAGTTCAAGCATACTCACTCTTAGTACTCAGGTAGGTCATCATAATAATCAATAGCCCACATCTTAGAACTGCGTCGACTCACACAGCCGTGTCACCCCCGAAGGGGCGCCCGTGTTTTTGTCTTTTCCAGGTGTGTACTCAGAGTGACGGAAGTGGATACCGGATCCCCTGAGCAAACAGTCCTTAGCAGTTATATGGTGAGTATCTTGGGGGTAGATTCTTCCCTCCCTTGCACTGTGATTATTATGATGTTCGGAAACTGACTTCGACTGGATACTACACTAGGTTCGTAGTAAGGGTTTCTGTTTGGTGCGGTAATAATAAAATCCCTCATGAGACCTCCCAACCTTTAGAACAAAGGCTTTGGGGATGGTTATCTTGCACACTACCGGAAAAAGAGGATTTCTCCTAATTTGCTTTAAATTTTATAGTGGGGCAGAATAGCCTGGCTTTGGCTTGAACCCACTTGAGTCGTTCCTCTTGGATGAGTACTTTTTCCCATAAGAGCAGACCCTCTACAGAATGTAATAAAGCAGCAAAATTGCATGAATGTAAAAGGCAAGTCTGGTATTTTGGTCACCCAGTTAAGGGGAGAGCATAGACCTATTGCCACAAACACAGTAGACACTGTTCTTTTTTAAAACCCAAATCACAATGATCTAAACTACGTGAAGATGTTGCTTCACAAAAAGCATGGGATTCATTTTAACCGCAAAATCAGTGTGTGGTGACTATCCTAGATTGCTTTATTTTAAATCCATGTCTATCCTAGAGTTGCTTCCTTTTGAAACCAACTATGACTATTCTAAATTGGTTATTTTTAAGCCAGAAAAAGGTTTTGTCTGCGATAGCTGTCAGACTCAGAAATATGTTTAGTTACAACCTGTATGCGCTAGAAGATCACCTATATGAGCAACAATAACAAGTTAGTGCGCCAAAACATATTGTAAATGCGCTAAAGAAAGTCTCAAATGTGCTACAAAAACTCTTAAATGTGCTAAAACAGAATGCAGCTAAATTTTTTTATTTTTTTTCAAAAAAATTTAACAAACTAAGTAGGGTATATGCGCCATTATGTCCCGTAAATGTGTCAAAACAATTCCTGGATGTGCCTAAACAATTCCTGGATGTGCCGAAGTACCTGCAAAAGCACTGAAAGAAACAATGGATGCACTTTAAAAACCTGCGGATGCGCTTCAGAAATCCTCGTATGCGCTAAAACAGAATTTTTTGTCAAAAATCTGAATTCTAGAATGCGAGATCCTATTAGAGAACCTCCAGATAAATGTTAAAAATGGGGCAAGGCCGATTGAAGCGCCAATAATGTGTAGTGCGATTTTTATGCGTGTTAAGTAATGCAAAGCAAATGAATCAAACACACCAATAAGACATTATATCAAAAAGCGAGAATGTAAAGAAATAATAGAGATTGCAAACTCAATATCATGTTATCAATGTCGTCCTATCGTCCTCTATCTCCAGTATTTTCATTGATTCCAGCTGGCTCTCAGATTGTATGCTAGGCTCAACGAACAGTTTTCCCAAAGAACGAGATTGAATATGAAATGCATGTAATGCTAAGCTAAGACATGATTATTCTAAAACATGATTGCTAAGATGACAGATTATGATGATGCTATGAATAATAAAACTATAATGATAATGCTAGAATGCTATAATGCTAGAATGCAATTAATCTCTAATTCATCTATTGTGTGTCGTGTTGTAACCCTTGCTTGGATTCACAGTGCTATTTATGGAGTTTTTGAAAACTTTTGATTGGCTGATATGATCAATGATTGTGAAAATTCCTGGCAGATCGAACGATTGAGGATGGATAAGACTAAAGAAAAATAGAAGAAAACAGAAAGCAAGATTTTGTTTTCTTTTCTGTAAAAGAGGTAAGATAAAATGATGAAAATGATTTGTAAAAAAACATCTTTTTGTGAGATTATGGAAAGATTTTGAAGAAAATAAATAATGAATTATTAAATTCAATTATTTATTTAAGTGTGACATAGAGGTTTTTTTCTTAAAATAGAATATTTACCCCAGATTTGAAGAATAATGGAAGATTTCATAATAAAATAGAATATTTAATTATGATTTTGAAAAGATATGGAAGATATTCAATTAAATAAAGATATTTAATTAAACTTTTAAGAAATGGTATGTAATTGAAATTAATTAAATAAGATATTTAATTAACTAGAAGAAAGATTTGAAAAGAAATATTTAAATTTAATTAAATCAAAAAGACTTAATTAAATTCAAAAAGTGATAATTAATTAAAATAAATAAAATGTATTTATTTAATTAATCAAGTGGACATATGAATTAAATAAAATTGATTTATTTAATTATAACAGAAGAAATGAATGAACAATATAATTAAATTGATTAAATTTAATTATATGTAGAAGACTTTTAGAGAAATTAATTAAATAATAAATATTTAATTAAATGTCAAGATTAATCAGATATGACCAATTTTATGCATATGCACAATTCACTTTCAATGGTAGACCGCAACATAGTTGAACACGAATAGAATTTCAAAAACCATGTCTCCCTATTGCTACCAGCTCAAAGGAAGGTATAGTTTCATGTGTAAAATGATTTAATTTTTATGAGCACTACAATTACATGCCTATATGATGAAAAGTTATTAACACGTATGTGTTCATTGATAGAGTTGATTGCTTTATGGGTTGAATTCTTAAATTTTGGTCATTTTCTTTGGAAAGATGGACTGAAGTGTTATTCTTATGCTTATGTTTGGGATGACAGGCATGTGACATGGATGAATGGATTTTGGTATTTTTTGTATTTAGTAATGCTTCAAGGAGACTTGATTTTCTCAACGCCTTTCTAATGGTAACCTATGTTGCACTCGTCCATAATTCCCTTTGAATTGTGAATTGCTAGATAGGCAGACATGAAAG
>VDFB02093224.1:0-10268 GCA_007258455.2 Sequoia sempervirens
TGCTCTTATTATTTTTTTTGGCTTATTTATTTTCCCTTATATAAGCATAACATATTATTTCTTCTATCAATATGCTTTTATTTGTTTGTTTTGGTTATTTATGTAAGCTTGTTTTCTTGTTTTTATTACTTTTTCATTATTTATGCATATTTAGCTTTCTTTTTTTTTTTTTTTTTTTCTTTCTTTATTGTTGTTTCTTTCACTCATTTTCATTTCTTTCTTATTTATATGTTCTGCTTATATATGTGTATTTTTATTTATTTAATTTTTTTGTTTTCCTTCTTTTTATTTTTTCATTTTTAGAGGTATTAATTTTTTATTTTCCATTTTTATTATTTTGTTTTATATTTCTTTGTTTATAATATATTTTATTCTTTATTTTTTACTATGTTTTTTATTTATTATTGAATTTTAATATTTAATATTCTGATTATTTAATATATTCATAACATGTGCACTATAACATATTAGCCTTTTATAGCATTGATTTATTTTTCTTTAGTTTTCTAATTATTGCCTTATTTATTATATTTTTATTCTTTTTCTTTTTATTTATTATTTTCTTTATTTTTAGCTTTGGGGTTTAGTTCCTTATTCTTTATCTTCTCTGGCTAATTGTTTTTCTCTATTTCTCCTAATTTTAGTGGTTTCTCTTTATTTATTTTCTTATTTTTGTTTTTGTTTTTTTCTTTTTATATTCTTTTCTTCAACCCTGTGCATCCCAACCACCTTTCTCTTTCTCTCTCTCTTTATTTAACTTGTGTCTACAATCCCTCATTTCTCTCACTCAGTTATTCCTTTCATTCTGATGATACATCATGGAGTGTGATCTGAAATGTTGATGCAAAATACTTTAAACAATTGAATTTGGAAAAATAACTCTTATTAACATGGACTATGGAAATCTAATGTCTCTAACCTAAAAATTTAATAGAGACTACACCATTGATAAAAATATCTATAAAATAGAAGAAAATGATTGAGATTCAAAAAATAGTTGACAAACAACCATACAATGTTATTAAAAATTATCTCACATATAAAATACATAATAAAATATTAATATATTATTAATTTAATTTTATAGCTCTTTCATTTCTGTTTGCAAGATTCTAATCATAAGCTTCTAGGCACACTTTTAACTTATTTGTGTTCTCATTTGAAAAGTTATCCGGAAAGACTAAGAATTAGTGGTATGAGGGAACCAGCATTTAATGTATGCGATGAAATGTTTAAAACTATTGCATTATCTCACATGTTGATCTTTGTAGGGAAACAAGAGGCATTTTCACATTTCCTACACCCTAGTCCTTTATATTCTTTGCTCTTTAAGCTACTATTTTTTCAAAACAAAAAAAAAGATGTCGACATGTGATTAGATGCTAGTAAATAAATGTGGCTTGGCCTCATGCTAGAAAATGAGTGAATTTTTCTTTTCATTTTCCATTAAAATAGTTTTTTTAATTGTTTATTTATTAATTGATATCTACTTATTATTTATTTGTCATGCTCATAATTTTACACATTGGGAAAAGACAACCATTTTTTTATTTCATTTATGTATTTGGATATTAGTCACTATAAATCTCCCACCATACGCATAGACAGTATTGCACTTCTCATCCCATGTGATGAGGGATGAATGAAATCTCTCACTAACATATTGTCTAAGGGTAGGGTGAGAGGGATAATGAGGCTGGGAGTTGTGTGTTACTAATAGAAATATTTGATTTAATATCGCTTAAAAATTAGTCCAAACATTACATAGAAATATGCCATTAACTTGATATAATATAGATAGGTTTATTAAGAATATTCCATTAAGGGAATGATAGTGGCATTGATGTTTAGGGTGTCATTAGCTAAAGGTAACTTATATCGACACTAATTTAAGAGTGAAATAGCAAGGATAAGGGGATATTCTAGAGTTTAAAATTACAATAATATTTAATCACATTTTAATTCATTAATAACTTTAATATCATTAAATCAAATATCAATTCTCTCTCCATTTCCTTCAACAACCAAATATACTCCTTAATCAATCAATGAGACATAATAAGATTATTGTTAAGATACCAACTAGCATTGTAACAATGTTCCTATGTATGACCAAATAGAAGGAGCATTGTTCAATTGCAATGTATTACTCAATTCAAAAGGGGGTAATGACCTTTATTATTAGTATCTTTCTAATTTGTCAATTATCTGACTATAATTAACTTAAATACCCATATCTTAGTTGCAAAAATTAGTAACACTTTTCTCTCATAAGTAACACCTACTCCATATGGATTTAGTATTATTCATTTATTTATTTATTTATGTGCAATGTTTTGATATATGTATGTTACACCTCTCCATTATAGGTTCTATATCTCTCTTGACAAAAATATTGTTATTAATTTTGTTGATGAATTGTTTTGTGGTCTACTCCATTTGTTATAGTATAAGCTCACAAGTTGCTACTATTAACAAGAGAATAATAGAATAAAATTTCTCTTGATGACCACATTAATATTATAATTATGTGTGTGTATATATATTATGATCTCCTAACATTAAAATAGTAATATTATTATTATAAACTAATAATAATAATATTAATGTTTTGCTTGACATTAATGTTAATATTATAATAGTTTCATTTTATATATATATATATTACTTTATTCCACTTATGATTATTAAAATCCTTGATATAAGAATATTATTAGAATATCTATACAACTTACAACTGTATTAATTTATTATATTACGATTAGAATTTGTATTAGCACTAATATTATTAACATATACACTATTCATATATATAACTACTAATGGCCAAGACCCCATAACTTGACACACTACCAAATTATTTATTATTTATTTGGATGCTTATAATGTAAATTTCCATTAATCCTTGAGTTGGAGAACAATTTATAAATATCTACTTAGTTTAAATATAGCATGGAGTAATAACTACCTTGCACCCATTTTAAAATAAAATAAGGTGTTGAAAGGGGGATTCACATGTTTAGAAAGTAAGGAACCCTAAAATCTAAGGGAGAAGGCTAACTCTTGGAAAAAAGCACCTATGTATATAACATATTATATATCATATAATGGACCATGACAAAGAGTGTTAGACCCACAATGGAAAAGGTGGTGGGACATAAGGAAAGACTTAACGACCAAATGTTAACTCTATCGTTCCATCCATTTCTTGTCCGAGTCACGAAAACATTGTAGAAGCGGGTTTTCAAAATAATTTTTTGGCGTGGATGGACAAAAAGACAAAATGTGGCATTCGAAACCATTATTTGCAAGTATCAAAAAGCCTAGACGAGGACACATTTTCGCCATTTTTGGACAGTGACATTTTGGTGGATAGCAACAGGAAGAGTTGCAATCGTTCGGAGCTCCTTAAGGTATGTATATTCGCTCTGTGTATGTGCCATTTTTCCATTTTGCCATGAATAGTAAAGAAACGAATGGCTATTCGTTGCGGGGTTTTCATTTTGTGATTTTCTGTTGAGGGTTTTTTAATTTTGTTTCCTCTTGTCAGCTGGTTTTGAAAATTTGTGCTTACCGAATGAAATAGATGACAACCCATCATGGAAATATGAGTGAAATAACTGAATAAGGTTTAGAGAGACCACAAACCATTGTATGTTTCAAAATAATTCATTAAGGTTTACAGAAAGCACAAACTATTGTGAAAATCACATAAAGCCTAGAGCGTTGCCATTGTTCACATTTTTATTTTGAATGTTGTAGGGTTTTTGTTGGGAAAAGGTCTATTTACTTCAAATGCAGGTCTAATAATGTTTTTTTGTGTCGAGGGTTTTTAAAGTTTTGTTTCGTTTCCTCCATGTATGTTGGTTTTTGAATTTTTCCATTGCCGAATGAATTAAGCGACAACCCATTGTTGAAAAATGAGTGAAATTAGTGAATAATGTTTATAGAAAGCATAATTCTTGGGTTCTACAATGAAATGCTATATTTTGAAAACCACATAAACCTAGAATGTCGCTATTGTTCACATTCTTATTCGAAATGGATAAAAAAGCGCAAAAAGTGGCATTCAAAATCATAATTCGTAAATAGCAAAAATCCCACATGACATCCCATTTTTGGTGCCATTTTATACGTTGTCGTTTCGTAAAACACACTGTCTCCTAAAACTTGGACTGTTGTAAAACCCTTTAGAAGTAACAACCCAATTGGTTACTCAACCTTAACCTCAATTTGGCATGTTTTGTGATTGTGTGGAGAACTGGTTGTGATTTTGATAGTAGGAATGTAATGAAATTGGAAAACAGCAGGTATTATGAAACCTGCAAGGCAGATTGCTAGCTATGTTGGAAAACACAGAGTCCTATGTTCGCCATAGTTCACATTGTTATTTAGAATGGAGAAAAAAGTGCAAAATGTGGCGTTCAAAATAATAATTTGCAAATAGCAAAACACCCAGATGACATCCCAATTTTGCTGCCATTTTATACACTGTCGTTATGGAAAACATAGGGTTTTGTAAAACTTTGAGTGTTGTAAGGGCCTTTGGAAGTAACAACCCAATTGGTTACTCACCCCTGAACTTTGTTTGGTATGTTTTGTGATTGTGTGGAGAATCTTTTGTGATTTTGATAGTAGTAATGTAATGAAATTTGAAAACAACATGTATTAAGATACCTCGAAGGCACAGTGTTATACAATGTTTGTTGTGTTGGAAAACATACTGTCCTATGTCAATTAACTATTACCTACCTTTTGTGGATGTTTGGTCCTATTTGTTGGCAAGTGTCTTTTCAGTTTGTTCATGTGATTGGAATAAAATGCCCTGACGGAAAAGAAGGTCAGATGGAAAAATTGCACTGATGGAAAGTCTTGATTGTCAGACGTTAACTCTAACTTGTCGTGGCATGTCCTGTTGTCAGGAAAACGTGTCACGACCGATGGGTTTTCAAAATCATATTTTGGAATGGAAAAAAACCCAAAAAAATGTGGTATTTGAAACCATTTTTTGCAAATAGCAAAACGAGGTGCCAAGAATGTAATGAAATTGGAAAATGGTAGGTATTATGATACTTGCAAGGCACAGTGTTGTTATAGATGGTTTGCAGTGTTGGAAAACACACTGTCCCATTTTAGTTAGTTCATTATGAAGAGTTTTATTTCGTTACTCTAAGAATGTAATGCAGTCCACTTTCAAATTTCGGAACAACTCTTTGATACCTGGTCGAAATGTCATTTCAGTTTCTTTATCTAATTGGAACAAAACAAATGATCGCATTATTTGCAGCGTTGGAAAACACACTGTGTCTTCTCACTTGCATAGGGTTTTAGAATAGTATATATGCATTGCTTGTTTCTTAACAAGTAGGGTTTTCCAACATGCATACTCACTAAACAGAAACAATGTCTTGAAGAGCTTTTGTAATATAGATAGTCTAAATGTATTCAAAATCCCTTTCAAAATTTATAAGGACTTTTAATTTGGGCATAAATTGCATTTAAATTTCGCATGACTAAAAAAAAAAGTGCACAAAATAATTGCAATTTGGAAAACACAATGTTCGGTTTTAGTTATTTCAATGTCCTTGTTTAAATGTAAAGGGTTTTCTCATGGTGGGTTGCTTGATTCTTAACACCCACAATTTTGCAACATGGAATATTACAAGACACTATGAATGTCTTAGAAATCACACATTCCATTGTTGTGTTTTAATTTCAGTTGATTGAAAAAAAAAGTGCACAAAATAATTGTAAATGGGAAACACAGTGTTGGGTTTTAGTGTCAAATAACACATCTGTCATTTAAGGGGGGCTCTATTAACCCTCGACACGTAGTGTGATTCATACTACGCACTTCATTTTGTTTTGCAATAATTCATGTTGGAAAAGCCTAGGTGTTAAAAAACAAGCTACCCAGATAGTGTTGTAAAACCCTCTGCAACACTATTGGATAGTACCTATCACCTCAATTTGGTTGGTTTTCTCCTCCAACTTGTCCACTTGCACTCAAAACTTCAGCTTTCCCTTTCAATGTGCAGACTGGAAACAAATAGTATTTTCACCTTTGTTTCTGCAAACAAAAAAGGCCCGATACCTGCAACTGTGGCTGGGGAAGCATGTCAGCAGTGGCAGGTTTTCAAAATAGTTGTTTAGTGTGGATGGACAAAAATCCAAAAATGTGGCATTCAAAACCATTATTTGCAAATATCAAAAAGCCCAGACAAGTCCCATTTTCTCCATTTTTGGACAAATATGTTTTGGTGGATAGCAACGGGAAGAGTTGCAGGTGTTTGCAGCTCTGTAAGGTATGTCTATCCACTCTGTGTATGTGCCATTCTTCCATAAACACTGAAGAAACAAATGGCTATTCATTGCTAGAAAACAATATTTGCACCTTTCTTTCTTGAAACAAAAAAGGCCCAATACCACAAAAGAAATAGTATTTTCACCTTTCTTTCTCAAAACAGAAAAGGCCCACGTCATTCCCTTCCACTTTTCTCACGCCACAGAAAAGAGACTTTCCGAGAAAGCAAACCTACCTGCCTTTTTCCCTCAATGACAGGTAGGAAAACCCAGCTAACGACATCGTTAACTCCCACCTAACCATCGCCAGACATTTGCTCCCGCTGCTGCTTTTCTCCGTGATTGCCGTCTGGCGAGCCCCGCACTACGATGTCTCGTCATGTTATGTATGTTTCCATGTATGTTGTTATGTATGTTTTTCATGCATTTTTATATGTACATAGGTGCTTTTTGTCTAGTAGTTAGCTGGCTCCTATGCTGCAAGAATGTAATGAAGTTCAGTTTCAAATTTTTGAACAACTCTTTGCGACAGTCCAAATGTGATTTCACTTTCTTTATCTGATTGGAGAAAATAAATTACTTGCATTATTTGCGGAGTTGGAAAACACACTATTTCCTCTCAATTGCAGAGGGTTGTAGAACACTATATGGGTTGCTTGTTTCTTAACACCATATATGGAGACAGTGTGTTTTCCAATACTGCAAATAATGTGAGCACTTATTTGGTTGAGTCAAATGAGGAAAATGAAAATGCCATTTTGATGTCATGTTACATAAATAAGTGTTTTTTGTTTGAGTTAGCTTTCTCTTGATTGGAACAAATGAATTACACCCATTATTTGCATAACTGGAAAACATAGTGTCTCCTGTCTGTTGCAGAGGGTTTTACAACACTGTATATGGAGACAATGTATTTTCCAAGTATGCAAATAATGTTACTATTTATTTGGTCAAATCATATGAGAAAAGTGAAATGCCATTTTGATGTCATGTTACATACATAGGTGCTTTTTTTTCTAAAGTTAAAAAGATAGACAAAATGCACGTAACATTGCCATTGCCCACATTTTTCACTTCTCGAGTTTGGTGGGTGGGAGGGATGCTTTGGCGAGGAAAGTGGAGTGGCAAGCGGCTGAACCACTAGAAACCCCTGAAACGCATTGCTCGCTATGGTGCATAGGCATTTTCCACATTTTGATTTTGCAGTGTGTTGGCTGGGGAGGGACTTGTGGTCAAGGATGGAGATAGTGTGTTTTCCAACACTGCAAATAATGTGACCATTTATTCGGTCGAATCAGATGATTCACAATTTGAAAAGACATTGTCTCCTCTCAGTTGTGGAGGGTTTTATAACACTATATGGGTTGTCTGTTTCTTAACACCTTATATGGAGATAGTGTGTTTTCCAACACTGCAAATAATGTGAGCATTTATTTGGTCAAATCAGATGAGGAAAATGAAATGCCATTTTTATCTCATGTTACATAAATAGGTGCTTTTTGTTTACGAGTTAGCTTTCTCTTGATTGGAACAAATGAATTACTTGCATTATTTGCATAGTTGGAAAACACACTGTCTCCTCTCTCTTGCAAAGGTTTTTACAACACAATATGGGTTGCTTGTTTCTTAACACCTTATATCGAGATAGTGTGTTTTCCAATTGTGCAAATAATGTGATCATTTATTTGGTCAAATTAGATGAGGAAAATGAAATGCCATTTTGATCTCATGTTACATAAATAGGTGTTTTTTGTTGATGAGTTAGCTTTCTCTTGATTGGAACAAATGAATTGCTCCCATTATTTGCACAGTTGGAAAACACATTATCTCCTCTTAGTTGTAGAGGGTTGTACAAACACTATAAGGGTTGCTTGTTTCTGAACACCTTATATGGAGACAGTGGGTTTTCCAACACTGCAAATAATGTGAGTATTTATTTCGGCAAATCAGATGAGGAAAATGAAATGCCACTTTGATTTCGTGTTACATACATAGGTTCTTTTTGTTTACGAGTTAGATTTCTCCTAATTGGAACAAATGAATTGCTTGCATTATTTGCACAATTGGAAAACACATTGTCTCCTCTCTCTTGCAGAGGGTTTTACAACACTATATGGGTTGCTTGTTTCTTAACACCTTATATCGAGACATTGTGTTTTCCAACTGTGCAGATAATGTGAGCATTTGTTTGGTCGAATCAGATGAGGAAAATGAAATGCCATTTTGATCTCATGTTACATAAATAGGTTCTTTTTGTTGATGAGTTAGCTTTCTCCTGATTGGAACAAATGAATTGCTCCCATTATTTGCATAGTTGGAAAACACACTATCTCCTCTTAGTTGTAGAGGGTTGTACAAACACTATAAGGGTTGCTTGTTTCTGAACACCTTATATGGAGATAGTGGGTTTTCCAACACTGCAAATAATGTGAGCATTTATTTCAGTGAATCAGATGAGGAAAATGAAATTTCACTTTGATCTCCTGTTACATACATAGGTGCTTTTTGTTTACGAGTTAGCTTTCTCCTGATTGGAACAAATGAATTGCTTGCATTATTTGCATAGTTGGAAAACACACTGTCTCCTCTCTCTTGCAGAGGGTTTTACAACACTATATGGGTTGCTTGTTTCTTAACACCTTATATCGAGACACTGTGTTTTCCAACTATGTAGATAATGTGAGCATTTGTTTGGTCGAATCAGATGAGGAAAATGAAATGCCATTTTAATCTCATGTTATATAAATAGGTGCTTTTTGTTAATGAGTTAGCTTTCTCCTGATTGGAACAAATGAATTGCTCCCATTATTTACACAGTTGGAAAACACACTGTCTCCTCTTAGTTGTAGAGGGTTGTACAAATACTATGAGGGTTGTTTGTTTCTAAACACCTTATATGGAGACAGTGGGTTTTCCAACACTGCAAATAATGTGAGCATTTATTTCGGTGAATCAGATGAGGAAAATGAAATGCCACTTTGATTTGGTGTTACATACATAGGTGCTTTTTGTTTACGAGTTCACTTTCTCCTGATTTACTTTTTGTTTACAAGTTAGCTTTCTCCTGATTGGAACAAATGAATTGCTTGCACAAAATGAACATTCATTGCTTCATAGTTCCAGCAGAATGGAAAAATGACAGATATGATTGCTAATATATATACTAGTGTTAGTGATAGGTTAAATTGGAAATTAAATTGCCAATGTATAGTTTAAAATTTTTGTTTATTGTCTATGCAAGCTGGAATTTTGCACTCATCAGAACATATAAATTGTATATTGGTGAAATTTGGAATTAAAAAAATTATTTGTAGAACCAAATGTCTTTAATTTGCCAGTTTAATATATTGCTAACACTTGTCTTTCTTCTAGGTGGTTGCTAAAGGGGAGGAAAGAAAAATGAACAAAACACGGGCAAGTGGATTGAGAAGGACGCTTGAGGAGATGTGAACCTTCTGCATTAAATACAGGTGATTCTGGTTGCCATAGCTTGAATCGCAAGTGTAGTGGACAGTTAAATTTCCAAAATTTATTATGCATTTACAAGTTCCGATTTGTTTGAAATTGTGAAATGTTGGGGTTTTCAATCAACTATTATTTTCATGTGATTTTTAAGTGTTTTGCGCTAATTTGAAATCTTTCACCAAAAGAGTTTATATGTGGACATGTAAGTATGTGAAATTACTTACAAACAAAATTCAAAGTGAAGAACCTAGTTCAAGGGAAATGCATGTAGAGATTTTGAGTTTGGACCATATCCATGGTTACCTGAAATTGTATAAGTATCTAGACAAGGTGTAACAACAATTTCTTCACTTGAACTGGGTTCTTCACTTTGAAATGTGAGCAGTAGTAGAGGCTTTCCTAAGTATTTCCTATTTTACAAAATGGTGAATATACATGCTTTTGAGAGTCCATCGTATGATGTTTTCCTAATTTAAATCTCCTTTCTATCTCTCGAGTTG
>VDFB02093225.1:0-28747 GCA_007258455.2 Sequoia sempervirens
GTATATCTCTCTCATCTGATGCAAGTTTTTCTAATGCCAGTGCAAGTACAAGTAAAGAATTGTCTCCTAAGGTTGATAAGCAAAGAAATGAATTGTTTCACATTCGTGTTGTAACAAAACATACTAAGATTGATACTCTGTTTGATACGGGTTCACAAGTCAACTTAATATCTGAAGAAGTTGTAAAGAAACTTAATTTGGCTACAACACCTCATCTGAAACCATATCCACTCGGATGGGTTTGCAATGATGCACAATTAAAAGTAACTAAACAGTGTAAATTGAGATTTGCTATCACTGCAAACTTTGTATATGAGGTAGAAGTCGATGTGGTCCCTTTGGATATTTGTGGGCTTGTGTTAGGGAGTCCTTATCTTTATGACAGAAAAGAAATCTTTTATAGGGGGGAGAATAAGTATCATCTTTTTAAAGATGGGGTAGAATACATTGTACGGGCACATAAGGTGAAGACTAATCTTACTTTAGTTAATGCTTGTCAAATGAAGAGGTTGGTCAACTCAAGTAAAAACTTTGTATTGATGCTTGTAAAATCCAAAGAAGATGATAAATCTGAGGTATTCAGTCGAACTTTGGAAGATCATGTAAGTCATGTAAAGAAAGTCTTTGATGTATTGAGAAAAGAAAAATTGTATGTAAAGATGTCTAAATGTGAATTTTCTAAGACATCCTTAGTGTACTTAGGCTATGTCGTAGGGAGTGGTCAATTGAAAGTAGACCCTGCGAAGGTCGAAGCTATTGTAAAATGGCCTAAGCCAAGTACAGTTACAGAGGTCAGAAGTTTCCTAGGTGCAGTCCAGTACTGGAGAAAATTTATTGCTAATTTCTCTTATAGAGCATCACCATTGCATGCATTAACCAGTACAAAAGCAACTTTTCAGTGGGGAGGTCCACAACAGAAGGCTTTCGACACTTTGAAGGGAAAGTTGAGCACCGCACCAGTTTTGGCCTTACCAGATCTACATCAACCATTTGAGATCGAGACAGATGCGAGTGGGTTTGCCATGGGAGCAGTACTCATGCAAGGAGGTAAACTAGTTTGCTACCACTCTGAAACTTTTTCAGGAGCAGTAAGTAACTATCCCACTTATGATAAAGAACTCTATGCTTTAGTTCAGAGTGTTAAAAAAATGGAAACATTACATAATGGGGAAAGAAACTGTAATCCACACTGATCACCAGCCACTTCAATATTTGCACTCACAAACTAAACTGCAACAAAGTAGGCACTTTCGATGGATGGGTTTTCTACAACAGTTTCATTTGGTTATTAAGTATAAGAAAGGTACCCATAACAAAGTATGGATATGCTCTCCCTAGACCTCCATGATGAATGCTTTGATAATCCTTGAGAATGGTTCTATGGTTCATGAAAGTTTTCGGGAACAATATGCTAATGATGAGAACTTTACTAAGGATATCTATCTTGCTTTAATGAATGGTAAACATATAGAAGAGAAAGACTATTGTAATGCGAGGGATAAAAACATTGTTATATCCTTAAGATGGGAGTCATATGTTCCAAAAGATGAACAAGCATAGGTGATTAGAGAAGCACATACCTCATTGATTGCGGAGACACTTTTAGAGGTAAACAAAACGATGATTGACTCTTGAAATGTGTTATTGGCCTTGTAGCCAAAAAGAAAGCGTAACTAACAAAGTATATTAGGGTTGTGTTATGTGTGCAGCCTTAGTAAGCCTAGTAGCGAGGGTGGGTTTGTACAAACCTCTACACATACCTTCTCATCCATGGGAAAGTGTGTCAATGGACTTTGTAGGGGGTTACCTATGTCTAGGAAGGGACATGATTATTTGTATGTAGTAGTTGATGGTTCAGCAAAATGTGTATCTGTCACCATGTAAAAAAGCAAGTCCAACTGCTGAGCCCGACCTCATATGTACTTTCAATTTGTATGGGTTCATTTTGGGTTACCTACTTCTATTGTATCCCGGATCGAGATTCACCGATTCTTGGGGAGGCCACGAGGGTCAGCTTTGTAGGGATCATGGACACTAAACTGAAGAAGAGTACAGCCTTCCATCCACAAACCGACGGACAGACAGAGGTTGTAAACATGACAGTTGTGCATCTACTCAGAGGGTACTGCAGTAAGCATCCTAAGTTGTGGGATGAGAGTCTTCTTTATGTGCAGCATGCCTACAACCATGCAGCACACTCTTCTACTAAGAGGTCTCCTTTCGAGACATGCTTTGGTTATGTGCCCAAGACACCGATGGATTTTTCTTTTCGGAAAGATGATGTTAAAGATGGACACCATGATGCAGAGAAGGCTTTGAAGTTCATCCAAAAAGTCCAAGCAATTCATCAGGCAGTGGAAGCACGGTTGGAACAGAGCCAAGCAAAATACAAGGTTCGCCATGACAAGCATCGCACTGATCATCATTTTCAGGTTGGAGACCGAGTTTGGTTACATATCAGCAAGGAAAGGATGCAAGGTGAAGGTAAAAAGCTTAAGCCAATTAGGTATGGTCCTTTTGAGATCCTTGAGAAGATTGGTACCAATGCCTTCCGCCTCAATCTTCCTCCATACATGCATATTTACTCGGTTGTTAATGTTGAGAATTTGAAACTGTATGAGCCTCCAATGATCCTAGATGAAGTCTCAGACATTCAAGTTCCATCAGTTGATGACCTTTCTCCAGAGTACATGTCAGAGTTGCCAGAAGATGTTATTCTCGACAGGAATGTCAGAACTTCACGAAGAGGAGATGTTGAGTACCTCAGAGTGGGCCTGAAGGGGATGCATCCAAGCAAAGCAAGATGGATGGAGATTGGTAAAGTGAGGGAACTTTACCCTCACTTAATTTCCAAGTAATCAAGCTTTCAGAGGTCCTAAAGCTCTCCAGTGGGGAGGCCTGATCCAGGGGATAATTTTTCAGTGAAAATTGAAGTGTTCCCAATACTCCAGATTTTAGCTTCATCAGAAAGAGAACGACGTCCTGGTTCCAACACAACTTGAACGGGGCGAAAAGGACTCTGTTTGTGCAAGTTACGGCCAGTCAAACTTTCAGTCAAACTGGCTTCAGGGGCATCCAGGAAGCGGAAAAAATAATCATCTCAGAAATCAATGGAACCGGCGTCATCGCGAAGAGCTCGTCGAGACGATTCCGACGATGTTCGTTTCGTCGAAATCCGACGTCGTATGCTCGAGTTACAAGCAGTCAAACTTCAGTCAACTAGAGGGTACAGACGACGACGTCATCATGCTGACGTGTCAGTCCGTACAGTATGGAAGCCAAGTGGATGAATTTTGGCCCGACACGTGACAGGTGACTCGGATCGTACGGACCAATCATGTATTGACACGTGGCATCCGTACTGATGACGTGGCATCACCCGTGGCAGACAACTCAACAGTCCAGTCATCGGACACGTGGCAGCTCGGTCAGCACCTGTGGCGAATCAGAGCTCGACACGTGGACAACTTGTCGGCAGTCTAGTAATCGTACGGCTTGTCCTCATCAGCGTGCACGTCGTCAGGTCTGGCCAATTAAATGGTGACACGTGTCTTGTGTTTGCGCTTGTATGCAGTGAATTTCGGAACAAAAGTTTGGTGGGATTCGATCCCGTTACCTGCGCACTATCAACCAACGCCCCGGCCGTTACACCCGCCGATGTCGACCTTAATATGGATATGAGCGAGTTTGGTTTTATTGTTAGTAAATTCGGTGTTTGTTTTAAAAAAAACAAACCGGCCGGTGGTTTGAACCCGCACTGGCCGGTCCAACAAAACAATACTCACCGTTGCACCACGCGAGCACTCTAAGAATGTATATGAGCTCGGGTGATTTTGTTATGAGTCTATTGGCCGAGCCTTAACCAAAAGGCATATTAGACCATAACAAGTAAGATTTGCACTAACCACCTAAACCAAATGATTTCAGAGGATAAATCAGGCAGGATACGAGTTGTTAGAAGGAGATATATCATTAATTGAGTGGTTAAGCCTAATTAGGCAAATTTTTTGTATAAAAAGAGGGGTGTAGGCCTTGATTTTACAAGTTCAGGTGGAGAACGAGAGAATGCTCGAGAGATGAATTGTATTGTTCCTGTATGTCGAAGTGATGCTGTGCTATCGATGTGCTTGAAGGGGATGATGCTGTCTCAATTGTAACTATTTTTTGGAGTATAATCGGATCGGTCCTCCATTGGAGAGGGACCTGGAGACGTAGTCCTTAGGGACGAACTCCGTTATCAATTGTGGTTTCGTCTCTCTATTTCTTCTCTCTTTCTTTCTCAGTTCATTATCTTGGCATCTATTTTATGTTATGTTCATTTATTCATTTGAGCATTTAATTACGTAATCATTTATGTTAATCATTGTAATAATTGATCTTTTAAGTTACGCATTCTGTAAAAGCAATTAGTCCTAGATCCTATATAGATCAAGTGTCATCACAAAGGTTGCATTGGTTATCCTAAGGAGATCTTCCTAGGTCCCGACCCCCATCTTGGGTTATCCTAGTAACCTCTTTGTTAGAATTGGCTATGGTAGCCACCCAAGATCTATGGACCAAATAGAAAGCACAAGAAGAGAGAGAAAGATTATGACAAGAATAAACTGTATTCAATGTCATTAATATGATATGACTGATTATGATTGATTACAAATGAGAGAGACCCCTTGGTTATATAGCCAAGGTGAGAACATAGAAGGGCATAAGATTATGACAAGTGTCAGAATCTTATGACATGAGACAACTAGTAACATTATCACTCCACCAAAGATGGAGAGATAATAATGATGTGTCCACAAAAGGTGGAAATGATGAGGTGATGAGATGTCAAGTCCACCAAAGGTGATTCTCCAACAACCTCCTATGTGGTCCCTAAGTAAACTTAACTAAGGTGTAATTATGACCTAGGACAAGGTACAAGATATTTAATTACACCAACACCCCCCCTTAAGTGCAACTTAGGGAGTAGTGCACAAATGCAAACAATGCAAGATGGGTCCCGGCTACTAGGCCATGTTAGGTACCCATGTACCAAACAATGCAATCTCTGGGGAAGGGAAAACCTCATGGGACAAAACTCCCCTCAAAAGAGAGATGAAATGAAATAGAAATACTCTCAATGAAGAATGAGAAGGTAAAAACCCCATGTGAGGAAAAAGGCCCCCCCATAAGAGAGAGTAGAAGAGAAGCAAGGTAGCCCCCCTCAATGTTGAGTCTCCTGCAAGAATGGTAGAAACGACATTGAATCTTTGAAAAGATGATCCAATCTCGCCGAACAGCGTTCCTCCCCTTAGGAAGAAACAAAACCAAGGATGTATAGGATATCATGAAGATGGATGATGTGTGATGTCTACGAAGCATGCTCAAGTGTCTCATGTCGATGAAAGCTGAACCACCAATCAGGCGTTCTAGGCCACTGCTTTGAAGGAAAACCCAAACATCTCGGAAGAATGTAGCACTATCCAAACATGGTATATGAAGACAGAAAACCTCCTCCAAATGTTGTCCAAAAGAATCCACACTCACGCCAAACTGTGAAGAATGATCATGTAGAGAATGAACAAGAGGGTCAAGGTGTTCCCTCACAACAACTGAAGAAGGTTCATCTTCATCAAAGAGAAGATGGATGCTATCAAGAGTGTCCTCCAAATCAGAAAGATGTGACTCCACAAACAAGTCTGAAATACCTGTTAGGAGGCCATCCAAAGTAGCCATATCTGAAAGACAATCAGGATCCTGCTGCACTGAATCACTAGGAGCCAAAACTGTAGCGACATAAGTATCATCAAGTACAACAGTCGATGGAGGAGATGAAGTGCATGGCTCAAGGACTGGATCTGATGTGAGTATGCCCAAGTTCAAAAAGCCAAATGTCTCCTCTGAATCATGGTTGTGATCAACAGTCGAAGGAACATCGTCATCATCATAAGCAAACTGTGCAAAGGAATACAACCGAGATGAATGATCAACCACCCCAGTAGCAATGATCTCTCTAGTCTCCAAGTCACGAATGATGACAGAATCAGGAGTGAACTCCACAGTTCTCCATCTCCACCATGTGTAATCTGATATATGGAAAGTAGATTGTTCGTCAAATGAGGAACACACAAGACATCTAAAAAGTGTTATCCCCAATGCTAATAGATCCCTTCCCTGTTACACTCATGTATGTTTGTTTCCCATCAAGATAGGAGACATTGAACAAGGCTGAAATGAAGAGAAGATAGTATGTGAAGATGCCATATGATGAGATGCTCCACGAATCTAGAAGCCATCTCTGATCCTGGACTTGAATGAGCACAAAGAGCTTGTCCTTTATATCCTGATATATATGTTTGACCTTTGTCCTTTTTAGACTGTTTTGAAGTAGAAGGAGAAGAAGATTTAGACATTCTAGAAGGCAAATCAATGTGATTCTTTTTGAGAAGATTTTTCAACTCATCTATGTCCTTCTTATAACAATAGTGTTCTTCATGTCCATCCTTCTTGCAATATGCACAAAAAGGTCTCTCCTTCTTTGATGTTTCTCCTTTTGATGATGAAGATTCTGATTCTTTATGTGGCTTGTTCTTTTTCTTCTTTTGCTTCTTATCAAGATTATCTGATTCTTTCTGTACCTTAGACTCATTAGCCACCAATGCTTGTGGTTTGGAAGACTTAATTAGACCCATGTTCATTAACTTAGCTTCCTCTTGGATTAGGAGATTTGCAAAGTCATCAAACTTAGGATCAACATATGATGCTCCCATAGAAAGTCGATGGGTATGAAAGCTAGAAACAAACACTGAATACTCAGGACCAAGCTTGGATAACACATTCAGAATCAATTGTAAATCCTCTTTTTCAATAGTGCATTCTTTTAACTGTGTTCTTAGTTGCTTGATTTTGGAGATATAGTCTTGGATGTGGTCAAAACTTTTAGGATCAAGATTCATCAAATCATTATCAATCTGATAGCCTCTAATCTTATCTGTTTTTCCATACAATTTCTCAAAAGTATCCCATACCTCTTTAGGTGTAGTACATGATTCAATGTGAAACTGCAAATCAAATGAGACTAATGAGCATATGCATCCAAGTGTTTTCTCGTGATCAATCTCCCACATTGCCAATTCTTTAGCATCTGTAGGTTTTTGAATTGTGTCCTTTAGATGACCTATTGGACCTTTCATCATGAGATAGTTTGTTACTGATTTTCTCCATGTAGCATAATTATGTGGATTTAGGGGTTCAATTTGAGATCTCCCCATTGCAAGAACACAAACCAAGCAAAAGAATGCAAACAATCACTGCAAGATTACCCCCCCAAATCACTCAATCAAGAAACCCCCCAAGCAATATATGATTTGGCACTTTATATTTAGTGCATTTACAGTTGCTAGATGCCAAAAACAACAAGCTAGACTTGATCTTAGTGCTTACAAATGCCAAAATAGGCCACAATATCAAGTACAATTTTTGGTACAAAATGAGATCAACCTGATCATACCACTGAGAAGTTCAGGAAAAATCATGCACTTTCAAAAAAAATTGCACTGAAAAATGTTACCGTAGGAGCAAGATATGAGCTCCCGAAGTTCTCAAAACGAGGACGAAGCAGCAACAACTATGAGAATCTGCAATTTATGGCAAAACCAGGCACCAAAACCCAAAATTGATTGCACCAGTGCATAGAGCACGAAATTCTAGCCCAAATCAAAAAAAATTGCTTGAAAAAAGGACTCAAAATGAGCAAGTTATGAAGCTTCAAAGATTGACTGCAAAAACTAAAAGCTCATCCGTGAGGGGTAGGAAATTTTCAAAACCCTGCTGACGTCATGCTGACGTGTGATGACGTAAGCATTTCAATGGATTAAAATTGACGTCTTGGCGCCCGTCACTGCTGCCGCCGATCCGACTACGGAATCTTTCGCAGAATATTCGTCGCCGGAATTTTTTATTTGAGTTCGCCGGTGGTTTGAAATCGTATGCCAGAATTTGAATTCAACCGCCGGTGGAAGCCTTTTGACTGCCGGTAGTGGGCCGCGGCCGTAAGGCCACGCGGCAAGGCTGCAGGGGTCTGCACGTACAACGGACAAAAAAGGTACAGTCCGTAGACTTGCGGACTGTACAAATATATATATATTTTTTGTTTTGATTTTTAATTCAAAAATTTTTACAAAATGATTGAATCGGTACAAAAGAATGATTTTATAAAAAAATTTCAAAAATTTTCAACCGAAAATTTAAATTTAAATTTTTTTTTCAAAAATCGTACCGACGCATAATGACGACCTGGGGAGCCGTACGGCTCTTTGGGCAAAAATTTTTTGCCTCACCGGATAATTGTTCCGAATCGGACGAATTGACAATCGATCTTAGGGTTTTTGGCCCTTCGGGCCGATGGCGGGTCGGTTGACCCAAAATGCTCCAAAATTGCAGCTACCTTCGGATCGGCAACCACTCTTTAGCTTCAAACCCTCATAGATTTGGCCTCGTAGCTCCGATTTGGATGAAACAAAAGGCAAAATCGTATCTCGAACCTTCGACGCAATGGTGACTCAGTTGCACCAGCAAGCTTCGGATTTGAACCTGCAACAAAGAGCCACGAAGCGGAACCTCCTCAGATCTGGAATCTCTGAGAATAAGACTCTCCAATGGCTCCAAACGTACGATACCATGTTAGAATTGGCTATAGTAGCCACCCAAGATCTATGGACCAAATAGAAATCACAGAAGAGAAGAGATTATGACAAGAATAAACTATATTCAATGTCATTAATATGATATGACTGATTATGATTGATTACAAATGAGAGAGACCCCTTGGTTATATAGCCAAGGTGAGAACATAGAAGGGCATAAGATTATGACAAGTGTCAGAATCTTATGACATGAGACAACTAGTAACACTTATCACTCCACCAAAGATGGAGAGATAATCACATGATGTGTCCACAAAAGGTGGAAATGATGAGGTGATGAGATGTCAAGTCCACCAAAGGTGGAAATTCTCCAACAACCTCCTATGTGGTCCCTAAGTAAACTTAACTAAGGTGTAATTATGACCTAGGACAAGGTACAAGATATTTAATTACACCAACACTCTTGCGAACTCTAGCCTCACATGCACACTAGTACGGAATTGATTATTTTTTGAGAAGACAAGATAACAATCTTGCCATTCTAGGCCTTCCCAACTCATCTCAAGTCTAACAAAAGCCATTGAACCAATGAGCGAGGCTAAATATCAAGTTAAATGTATTAACTACCCTTTCCCCTAATATAGGTTATTTAATTTCCACTGATTAAAATGACTTCCACATGAGTTATCCTGGGACAACTTTGTGTCCCAGCCACTGTTGAAAGCCACTCCCCTATCAACAAAAAAATAACTCATCCTACAACCCAAAGGTAGACAGTGTACTAAAACTAATAATAACAATCCACAAAAGATAACACATCCCTATGGATGTCCAATATTGAATCCAACTACGTGCACTACCCAAGGAAATCTCAAAGGGTGAATAATAGAACAACAACCCTTCCACAATTACAATCTCTGGAAGACTTACATTTTCTCGGCAACAATATTCCCCCACAATACACAATTACATAAATACTTGTAATAAAATAAAAAATCTCTTATAAATAAAAACCATAATGTTCAAGCATAACTCTCATTAATAATTCTACAACCAATTAAAACTAAATGTTTAATCTTTAGTTTTCACAACTACTCATATCGACTAACTCAACTTCACAATTAAAATAATTAATCCTTTCTATTTAACTACGTGTGCTTGCATGCACCTATCGTAATTATCAAACATTAAATAAATATATTCAATTATAAAATCACTTATACTTCTTTTTCCAATTAACATTTAAAATATCTACTCATGCATTTTAAATTAACCATATATAAACATATTTAATATATATATATATATATACATATAAATATATATAATATATATATTAATTGTTTAATATATATATTATACATATAATATATATACATTAAATATATTATATATAAAAACAATGGCACATATATATACATATATATATATATATATATAATACATATTATAAACATATATCATATATAAATTATATATATACTATATATATTATATATTAAAAAAAACATTTAAAAGAACATAATCGAAGGCAGACGGAAATAAAAATATGCTGTGTGAATACAACCGTGGCATGCTAAAGGCCTTCCCCATACAGGGAAGCCTGGGTGGTGTGGGTAGTGCTGACTCTTCCCCAAAGGGGAGTCAGTGCTGGGGTAGCCAGCGCTTCCCCCTCCCATACATTTTCCTAACTTAATAAAATTCCAAGAATTTTCCGTACGGATTTCGATCCTGCGCAGGCTTAAAAGAAATAATTTTACAGTAACTTTCTCAATTTTTTGCAATACACAAATTCACAAGAAGATATATATATAATATACAAATTATATATATATATATATAAACAAAAATTAAAAGAAGATGGTTTCTGATCAATTTTAAAGAAGGAATTTTCTACAGAAGAACATATCCAATTTTCACAGAAGAGGTTTTCTAAGGAGGAATATTTCCAATTTTCACAAAAAAGAGTTTCCTATAGTTTCAATTTAATTTCACAAAGGTTCTAAGATTTATCTATAATTTCCTTTTGTATAAATCTATTTCAAATAATCAATTTACATAGAGGATCTAAATTATATTTCTAAAGAGGTTGTAACCATCACGTCACTTTCTTTCAAAAACAAAAGCTTCTAAAATGAAAGAGATCCTCTTCTAAACTTTTCCAATTTGCTATACAATAATAATTTAACTTTTCTCTTTCAAATTAAAATTAACAAAGTAATAAAGAACTTGTTCCAAAAGATCGGATGATTATGAGATTGATGTCGAGCTTCCCTTTAATCTTCAATTTTCCAAAGCTTCAAAAGCTTCCACCAGATGAATTGCCACTTCCTAGAGAACAAAAATAATCCACAGTGAAGGATACAACAAACTAGATTCCTAAAATTATCAGAGAGCTTCTAAGATCTACAATTTCTTCCAAACCACAAAACAATTCTCCCATTTCCAAAAGCCTCTCTTTTTTCCCATGAAAACAACTTCCTCTTTTCTCGCAAATTTCAATCAATCTCTCTGGAAATCAATTTTAAGACAATTAGAAAACAAAACCTTCTAACTTCTAGTTAACAAAAAAATTCTTTTTCTTTAACAACCAAGATATTTCTAGGATCTTTTCCCAAAATATGCATTTAAAATTAAAAATAATTTATTTAATTTAAATCACATTTAAATCACTTATTTATTTAAATCCATATTTAATTTAATAATTAAAATTGCTTTATAATAACTTAAATTAAATTAATTTATTTATAATCAGGTCTCCATATTAATTAAATACTTAATCACAACTTATAATTTAATCCTTACAATTTAAACTTGCACGATAAATAAAATACTAAGACCAACATGGATAAAGAACATGACCAAAACACATATTGACGACACACTATGCTAGGGTAAAGGTTTGTCATGGTTAACTAGTTACTATCTCCCAACCAACATTACTATTGAGTAGTGGACACACTCAGACCTATGAAACTAGGTGAAGCCATTGTCCAGTACCTGCAAACCTACAACAAAGAAAATGTTGTACATGTATCTAGATATTAATTCATACACACTATGAAGAGAGAATCATGGAAATCACAGGGAACTTGCAAGCGAGTGATGTAATACTGTCCCCTTCACCAATATAGTCACATCAAGACTGACGAAATTAAAACATCAATAATCAATAAATGAGCATACATCAATATTAACTCAAATAACAATTATGCTAATCTAAAAGCATGTTATAAACAAATAATCAGTCACAACATCAACTCATCAAAATATCACCATGTTCGAGTAACATCCAACAATGTCATAAAATTTATCAAACAATAACATAAAATCAAGATAAACAAGCTCATAAAATCTAGATGAAATCAAAGAAGCTATGCAGACAAGGAAAACAAAGGGGCATTACATCCTCCCACCCTAAGACTAGGGTTACTCCTAGAAGCATGCAAACAGAAAACAAATATCACACACACACATGCTAACCAAACATCCATAATGCATTTCCCCAATAGGAAGGATATCGGTGCATTGTGCACTATATTGAGGGTCCTATCCATTCCACTAGTTTTCTGCACCATTGGAAAACACCACCTAACAACTTCTAGGTAGACAAGCGAGAAAAACCCAAAAGGAAAAAAATAAACTAAAGAGTATAACACCTAGGTCAACGTAATGGGCTCATAGTGCCCAGTGTATAAACTTACACAACTAATAGCCCAGTGGGTCCAACATTATCCCAGAGCACCCATTGTTTAGACCTAGGCTCTAATACCAAGTGTAAAACTCTGTCTCACAATCTATAGGATGATGCAATACTACGAAAGCATAACTAATTTTTTTCTTAGAAAGAGTAACAATGACGAGTGAAGTAAACTACTCTAACACATACATTCTCTAGGCCATGCAACATGTCTACATGTGAATTTTAAAACTTACAAAATTATTCTAAAACATAGCATATGGAATTAACTCATGATAACAACATACAACAAAGCATTAACCCATTACATAATAAATTAAATATGGAAATGTAATGAACATATTTCCATAGATACAACACCACTTAAAACGATATATACAATTTAATCCAACAATGAATAGATCATACATAATGTTACAATTACAACTCAAGGAAACCCCCTTGATTACAAATAAGGAATAAAAATATATAGTGTCCCACTATTACCATGAATATAAGAGAAGTACAAATCCATAGAAAGACATGAGCTCCTCAAACTAGAAAATCCCACCATCATGAACATGAAAAGAAAACCCAATAGTGTAAGATGCACACCACCTAGCCATGTGGTACCTGTAGGCCCAACCCCCGTGCTAGGAGATAATAATAGGTAATCAAGAAAAACTTACTACCTCTAGACACAGGCAAAGTAAAAAACCACACTATACTAGTAAATACAAAGCATAGGGTTACATTGCTTCTAGAATCATTGAATCAAGAACAAGCACTGCATAATACAAACTGACTGTTGTCATAGGAGGAGTGTCATCACAAAGGTTGAATTGGTTATCCTAAGGAGATCTTCCTAGGTCCCAACCCCCATCTTGGGTTATCCTAGTAACCTCTTACGAACTCCGGCCCCACATGAACACTAGTGCAGAATCGATTATCTTTCAAGAAGAAAAGATAATGATCTTGCCATTCCTGGCCTTCCCAACTCATCTCAAGTCTAACACAAGCCCTTGAGCCAATGAGCGGGTCTAAATATCAAGTTAAATGTATTAACTACCCTTTCCTCTAATATAGGTTATTTAATTTCCACTGATTAAATTGACTTCCACATGAGTTATTTTGGGACCACTTTGTGTCCCAGCCCCCATTGAAAGCCACTCCCCTATCGACAACACAATAACTCATTCTACAACCCAAGGGTAGACAGTGCACTAAAAATGGTAATAACACAACACAAAAGATAACACATCCCTACAGATGTCCAATACTGAATCCAACTACGTGCACTACCCAGGGAAATCTTAAAGGGTGAATAATAGAACAACAACCCTTCCACAATTACAATCTCTGGAAGACTTAAATTTTCTCAACAACAATATCCCCCCACAATACACAATTACAAAAATACTTGTAATAAAATAAACAATCTCTTGTAATTAAAAGAACTAACATTCAAATTTCCTAAATCCAATAGAACAATATCTCATAATTAAAAAACATAACGCTCAAGCATAACTCTCATTAATAATTCTACAACCAATTAAAACTAAATGTTTAATTTTCAGTTTTCACAACTACTCACATCGACTAACTCAACTTCACAATTAAAATAATTAATCCTTTCTATTTAACTACATGTGCTTGCATGCAGCTATTGTAATTATCAAACATTAAATAAATTCCAATTAACATTTAAAATATCTACTCAAGCATTTTAAATTAACCATATATAAACATATTTAATATATATACATTATATATATAATATATATATTATGCACATAATATATATACATTAAATATATTATATATAAAAACAATGACATATATATATATATATGTATATATATATAATATATATAATACATATTATAAAAATATATCATATATATATTATATATATAATATATATAATACATCTTAAAAAAAACATTTAAAAGAAAAAAATTGAAGGAAGATAGAAATAAACATAGGTTGTGTGAATACAATCGCGGCTTGCTAAAGGCCTTCCCCATACAGGGAAGCCTAGGCGGTGTGGGCAATGCTAGATCTTCTCCAAAGGAGAGTCGGCGCTGGGGTAGCCAACGCTTCCCCCTCCTATACATTTTCCTAACTTAATAAAATTCCAATAATTTGTCGTATGGATTTCGATCTGACTCAAGCTTAAAAGAAATAATTTTACAGTAACTTTCTCAATTTTGTGCAATACACAATTCACAAGAATATATATATATATATATAAATTTAAAGAAGATGGTTTCTAATCAATTTTAAAAAAGGAATTTTCTACAGAAGAACATATCCAATTTTCACAGAAGAGGTTTTCTACAGAGGAATATTTCCAATTTTCACATAAAAGAGTTTCCTACAGTTTTGATTTAATTTCACAGAGGTTCTAAGATTTATCTATAATTTCCTTTTGTAAAAATCTATTTCAAATAATCAATTTACATAGAGGATCTAAATTATTTTTCTATAGAGGTTGTAACAATCACAACACTTTATTTCAAAAACAAAAGCTTCTAAAATAAAAGAGATCCTCTTCTAAACTTTTCCAATTTGCTATACAATAATAATTTAACTTTTCTCTTTCAAATTAAAATTAACAAAGTAATAAAGAGCTTGTTCTAGAAGATCAGATGATTTGGAGATTGATGCCGAGCTTCCCTTTAATCTTCAATTTTCCAAAGATGCCAAAGCTTCCTCCAAAAGAATTGCCACTTCCCAAAGATCAGAAATAATCCACAACCAAGAATACAACAAACTAGATTCCTAAAATTATCAGAGAGCTTCTAAGATCTACAATTTCTTCCAAACCACAAAACAATTCTCCCATTTCAAAAAACCTCTCTTTTTTCCCGTGAAAACAACTTTCTCTTTCCTCACAAATTTCAATCAATCTCCCTAGAAATTAATTTTAAGGCAATTAGAAAACAAAACCTTCTAACTTCCAGTTAACACAACAAATATCTTTTTCTTTAATAACGAAGATATTTCTAATTTTAATAACTTCCTAAAATATGCATTTAAAATTAAAAACTATTTATTTAATTCAAATCATATTTAAATCACTTATTTATTTAAATCCACATTTAATTTAATATTTAAAATTACATTATAATAACATAAATTAATTTAATTTATTTATAATCAGGTCTCCATATTAATTAAATACTTAATCACAACTTATAATTTAATCCTTACAATTTAAACTTGCACGATAAATAAAATACTAAGACCAACATGGATAAGGAACATGACCAAAACACAGACTGACGATACACTATGCTAGGGTAAAGGTTTTTCATGGTTAACCAATTACTATCTCCCAATCAATATTACTGTTGAGTAGTGGACATGCTCAGACCTATGAAACCAAGTGAAGCTGTTGTCCAGTACCTACAAACCTACAAACAAAGAAAATGTCATACATGTATCCAAATAATAATTTATACACACTGTGAAGAGAGAATCACAGAAATCACAGGGCACTCGCAAGCGAGGGATGCAATACTATCCCCTTCACCAATACAGTCACATGAAGACTAGCGAAATTAAAGTATCAATAATCAATAAATGAGCATACATAAATATTAACTCAAATAAAAACTATGCTAATCTGAAAGCATGTTATAAAACAATAATTAGTCACAACATCAACTCATCAAAATATCACCAGGTTCGAGTAACATCCAACAGTGTCAGAAAATTTATCAAACAGTAACATAAAGTCAAGATAAACAACCTCATAAAGTCTAGATGAAATCCAAGAAGTTGTCTAGACAAGGAAAACAGAGGGGCATTACATTAACACCCATGATTTTGCAACATGGAATGTTACAAAATAGTATGAATGTCTTCCAAGCCACACCTTCCATTTTTGTGTTTAAATTTTGGATCATTGAAAAAATAAAGTGCACAAAATAATTGCATTTGCAAAAACACAGTGTTGGGTTTTAATTTCTTGAATCTCCCCATTCAAATGTAAAGGGTTGTCTCATGGTAGGTTGATTGATTCTTAACACCTGTGGTTTTGCAACATGGAATGTTACAAGACAGTATGAATGTCTTCAAAATCACACATTCCATTGTTGTGTTGAATTTTCACATGATTGAAAATATCAAGTGCAAAAAATAATTGTGATTTGGAAAACACAGTGTTGGGTTTTTGTTATTTGAATCTCCTTGTTTAAATGTAAATGGTTGTATCATGGTGGGTTGGTTGCTTCTTAACAATCACGGTTTTGTTATATGGAATGCTAGAAGATAGTATGAATTTCTTCCAAATCACACATTCCATTGTTGTGTTTACATTTCACTTGATTGAAAAAAAGGTGTGCACAAAATAATTGTAAATGGGAAACATAGTGTTGGGTTTCAGTTATTTGAATCTCCCTATTTAAATGTAAAGGGTTGTTTCATGGTGGGTTGCTTGCTTCTTAACACCCACAGTTTTGCAACATGGAATTTTACAAAATAGTATGAATGTCTTCCAAATCATACATTCCATTGTTGTGTTTAAATTTTGCACCATTGAAAAAAAAAGTGCACAAAATAATTGCAATTGGGAAAACACAGTGTTGGGATTTTTTTATTTGAATCTCCTTGTTCAAATGTAAAGGGTTGTCTCATGGTGGGTGGCTTGATTCTTAACACCCATTGTTTTGCAACAAGGAATGTTACAAGACAGTACAAATTTCTTCAAAATCACACATTCCATTGTTGCGTTGAACTTTCGCATGATTGAAAAAATCAAGTTCAAAAACTAATTGTGATTTGGAAAACATAGTGTTGGGTTTCAATCACTTGAATCTCCTTGTTTAAATGTAAATGGTTGTCTCATGGTGGGTTGCTTGCTTCTTAACACCCACAATTTTGTGACATGGAATGTTACAAGACAGTATGAATGTCTTCAAAATCACACATTCCATTGTTGTGTTTAAAATTTTACATGATTGAAAAAAAGTGCAAAAAATAATTGGAATTTGGAAAACATAGTGTTTGGTTTCAGTTATTTGAATCTCCTAGTTGAAATGTCAAGGGTCGTGTCATGGTGGGTTGGTTGCTTCTTACCACCTACAGTTTTGCAACATGGAATGTTACAAAACTATATGAATGTCTTCAAAATCACACTTTCAATTGTTGTGTTTAACTTTCGCATGATTGAAAAAATCAAGTGCAAAAATGAAATGTGATTTGGAAAACATAATGTTGGGTTTCAATTATTTCGATGTCCTTGTTTAAATGTGAAGGGTTGTCTCATGGTGGGTTGGTTGCTTCTTAACACCTATAGTTTTGGAACATGGAATGTTACAAAACCATATGAATGTATTCAAAATCACGCATTCCATTTTTGTGTTTGATTTTTGCATGATTGAAAGAAAAGTGCACGAAATAATTGTGATTTGGAAAACACAATGTAGGGTTGCTGTTATTTGAATCTCCTTGTTTAAATGTGAAGGGTTGTGTGATGGTGGGTTGCTTGCTTCTTAACACCCATAGTTTTGCAACATGGAATGCTACAAAACTGTGTGAATGTCTTTAAAATAATGCATTCCATTATTGTGTTTAAATTTCACTCGATTGAAAAAAAATGTGCACAAAATAATTTTAAATGGGAAACACAGTGTTGCGTTTCAGTAATTTGAATCTCCCTATTTAAATTTAAAGGGTTGTCTCATGGTGGGTTTATTGCTTCTTAACACCCATGGTTTTGCAACATGGAATGTTACAAAATAGTATGAATGTCTTCCAAATCACAAATTCTATTGTTGTGTTTAATTTTTTGCATGATTTAAAAAAAAGTACATTTTATTTGTAGCTTTGGAGCAGCTGCTTCCTTATTAGCCCTTAGGACAACAACATCCATTTTTTGGATAGAGTTTTGAATGTCTTCAATACTTGTCTGTAGCTTTTCAACCACTCTTTGGTTAGCTTTGAGAGTGTCTTTCTCATTAGAGAATACAAAGGTTTTTTGTTTGATAAGTTATTTACAAAACTTGTCTACCTTTTAACACATGGATTTCATGTCTTCAACCAACTATTTCTCTTTTTTTGAAATGAAATCCTTTTCTTTCTTAGACAATACAAATGTAATGAAAGTAACCTCTTCAAGATATAAAACAAAGTCACAGGTAGAGGAGAAATTGCATTTGAACTTTCTCTAATTAATAAACTATAGGCATGTTGGAAAACACTATGGGTTGTAGTTTCTATGTGTTTGCTTGTTGTAAGTTGAAGGGTGGAATTTTTTTCTTTTGTGCTTAATGTTCTTTTACTAGGCATGTTTAGTTTTATGTTCATAGATGTTTGACTTCATTCACTCATTTTTTTATCACCAAATTTAAATATCGTGTTATTTTCTTTTCACATTGCTGGTAGTCGTAGAAGTAATTGCATGTTATTATTCATGTTAGGCTTATAGGCTACATAAAATTTTGTAGGTTGGACTTCCCATCCTATTGTTCAACCTACACTTTTTAAGTTCATGAATTGTCATATACTCTTTTGTTGGTCATGTTAACTCACCCCAAATGGAAGGGTTGATATCACAATATGCCTGCTCTGGTAAAATAGGTTTGTACACCCCCATATTATCTCAAATCTTTGTTATATTTACATGTGGGGTTGTTGTCTTTATGTTAGCGTGGAGGTTCATCTACACGTTGTGTTTTCCAACCTACATTCACTTACATCATGGTTGATAGAAAATTTTACACCTTTATACCTTCCCTAATTCTCTCCATTAGTGATTCATCTTTTTTTCAACAGATGCAAGAAACATGTTATCATTTTGGCATTGCTCGTAGCAATGGATGCACTTATTCTTTTTACATGCAAGGTTGTCATCAAAAGTTTTGCTTGCCCTCTAACCCTTCCTCTCCTCTAACACTTACACACGTAGCACAACCAACATATCTTCCCATGATAATACATCTATTGTTGCTATTGTATAAGTAATTACACATGTTGATGCATGTTACACTCCTATGCCACATATGAACTTCTAGGTTGAACCACTGATCGTGTGGTTTAACCTTCACTTGTTTATTTCGTTAATTTCTGTATACACCTAAAAATGGTCACATTATAATAAGTCTAGTAATTAATTAAATACAAGTTATTTAGTTAAATATCTAATTCAATCTACATATAAATAAATTTAATTATTTATTTATATTGTTCATTTTCTAATTCTTCTATCTTAATTAAATAAGTTTAATTACTTATTTAATTTAGTCACTTTTCTAAATCTTCTTAATTAAATTAAATAAGCGTTACAATTTATTTAATTTAATTATCACATTACTTTATTTTGAATAAAGTAAATATTCTTCCTTTTTCCAAAATCATGAAATCATCTAAGTTAAATCTTCTAAAAAATCACATTGCTTTATTTTAAATAAAGTAAATATTCTTCTTTTTTCCAAAATCATAAAATCATCCTTAAATCTTCTAAATATTCTTCATTTTTTCCAAAATCATGAAATCATCTTTAAAAACTTCTAGAAAGCCATCTCACACATAATTAAATAATTTTCAATATTTAATTATAAACTTCTTTTCCACATTTCACACATAATTAAATATTTTTCAATATGTAATTAGAAACTTCCAAAACCACATGTCACATGAAATGAAATAATTTTATTATTTAATTAATGAATTATCTTCAACTACAAAATCAACTCATAACTAAACTTGACAAATGGCAAGTTTCCTTCATTTTTGAGTGAAAGGTTTTGTGGGAAGGAAACATCTTCCTTCTTTTTCTCTAGCTTCCATCTTTCTCTCCAACATTTCCATCTCTTACCGTTCATCTTACCAGAATGAATCTCAACCATTGATCTTTTCCAACTAAGCTTTTGTCTTAGAAAAATCTATAAATATAGCCTCTCACAATCCATTTAGGGGAGGGATTCTTAAGTATCTTCACTTTGTCAAAATCATTCTTCAGTCTTCCATCTGTCTCTATCATTCTCCATTTGTCATCATCATCAAGTCATTATGTTGCAGGAGTGAGCAATCAACATTCTTTCAATAATCAACCTTCAAAATCTTGCATTCTCATGCAGGTGGAGAAGAGCCATGGAGGTCAATCAATTCTAGTTTGAAAATCGGTTTTCATTTCCTTTGTTTATTTACATTTTCATTCTAGTTTGTACTTCATGGTGCTTCATAGGGTTTATTTATTTTGTTGTTTTCAACATTAAATTTGATTGAATTTTTCCCTATCTACAATTTCTAGATGTGCTTTTGCTCCTCATGTTAAGTCATGTGAAATGGAAGTTTGAATATCAAAATATGCCTCCTTAGGTAAAAGAGGTTTGTACATCACATATTCTCTCAAATCTTTCCTATATTTACATGCAGGGTTGCGGTCTTTATGTCAATGTGGAGGCTCATCTACATGCTGTGTTTTCCAACCTACATTCACTTACATCACGGTTCATAGAAAATTTTGTAGCTTTATACCTTTCCTCATACTCTCCATTACTAATTAATTTTTTTTCAATAGATGCAACAAACATGTTATCATTTTTGTGTTTCTCGCAACAATTGATGCACTTTCTTTTGCATACAAGGATGTCATCAAAGGTTTTTCTTGTCCTTTTTTGTTGTCGTTGTCTATGTCGATCTATACATTGAGATGGACTGTCCAATTTCTAGCCTACATTTGTGTTATATTTTATGCGTAGCTTGCTTGAATCTATCACCTTTAATTTTCCTCGGTTAAAGCTGAAAACCTCCTATTGGTTTCACATGGGTGACAACAATGCAAGTACATTCTATCTATGTTTAATGAATGATTTTTTTTTTCTTGATACAATCCACACTAATTTTAAATATTCGTCTAATTCTATCATTTCCTTGAATGGGGAGAGATTTTTTTATTTATTTAAGGGGTAAACGCTTTTGACCGGAGCTATGAACTAGATACAACCATTCAACAATACCACCCCAACGGGGTTTGAACCTTGGTGGCAAGAACAACAATGCCACCTATAAACCATCACACCATGCCAATACCAGCAAGAATGGGGAGAGATTTGAAATGGAAGAAGCAAGACAAATTATAGGTGCAAGATGTACAAAATGGAAGCTCTCCTTTTTCATCTTCCGATTTGGAATGGGTTGCTATTTCTATCAACAAGGATTAGGTCCCTGACCTTTTTGCAGCAATTCCACTTACGAGACTTGATCATTTCATTAATGGTGAAATATTTGTTGAAGGTATAGAAACCAAATTTGTGGACAAGAAAACAAGAGAACCTACCACCTCGTGTCCTGTCAATGAAAAAACTTATGGAAAAACAATTTTCTATAAGAGGTTTGTATATTTCAACATTCATTTCTATGGTCAAATGATATTTTACTCTCTCTTTGTTCAACATGATGAGATTATGCCTTTCTAGTAGCTACTGGTGTCAATATAGTCCTCAAGACAATAGAGACCAACCTCCACCAAAGAAGAAACCACATAAGACTTTTATACAAATGTGAGGTTGTCAATACCACTTCATGGTAAAGGTTATGAATGGAAAACCCGATGTTGCGTATATTATCTACAAAAAAATGTTCCATGTTGATAAAAATGGTCAATTTTGTGATGGAAATCATGACACAAGTGGAGATAAGTGTTCTATGTTTGCTACTAATCTATCTGCAGAGTGAAAAAGCTATATTGAAAGCCTTTTGCTCATGGATGTCAGTGTCAATGCAATAATTGATAGACACATCAACAATCCTATCTTATGTGGCATGATGTCAAAGAGAGATCAATTCCTTATAAGAAAGGATGTAATGAATGCTTGGCGAAAGGTGTGTTCTACTCATGCATAGAAACATAAAGTCAATTTGACAAGTATCCTATTGTGGAGTGGACAGTACTTTGACAACTTCTACTTTCAATAGCTCGATGGGAATAGTACACCTTTTGTTATCTAGGTTCAAACTCCATGGATGTTGGATAGGATGGTTAGCTGCTCACACAATTCAGTCATCTTGATGGATTCCACATTTTCAACTAACATATATGGGGTGAGGCCTTACAAAAATTGAGAAATAGTTCTTCATGTTTTCAATGATCTTGCTAGCTATAAACTTGACAATGCTCATGCTGAGTTGTTCTATCTATAGTATCCATTGTATATTGTCCTTGTTTTTGATGAGCAACAAAGTGGTGTGTCGGTTGCATGGGTATTCTCCTCATGAAACATGATTAAGGACATCTCTACATGGATATGCATATTGCATGACCTTTCTCATTTGCTATTCATTTTCAATGGCACTTTCTCATGAAGTAGAGCGGTAAAAAATATTGTTTGTATTGTCTATTAGGGTTGTCTTTCAATGTAGTGTGCTTCTATGCCTTTGGCATGTCAAAAGGGATTGGCTAAAGAATGTATATATGTAGCCAAGGAAAGGGCAATGGATATCTTTCGCAGTCTTGGCACAATCATGATGGAAATTGTTGATATTGAAGATTACGACACTCAGCTATTGAAATCTTTCTTTCAAGAGTTCAATGATCAGCCCCGATTCTTAGAGTACTTCAACAAGACTTGGTGCAAAGGAGAAGGTTGAATTGGTGAGTTGACAATTTTTGTCACCTCACAAGATTCGCACCATTCAAATTCTTTGATGTTACCTCTAATACATTGTGGTTTACTAGACTATTGGATTTTTTTCTCACAGCCATGTGGGCAAAAAATTGAAAAATATTCCCACATTCCAACCAGGATACGAATGCAGTGATTGAGTCATACCATTGCACACTCAAAACTTGGTACTTGTGTGATCACTAAAAAAACTACACTAGGAGAATGGACTATTTATATTACACACTTGTGTATAAAATGGAACCATTTTATAGGAAAAACAAAAAGTTGCAGCATTATGGTTTTTTGACAAACCAAAAGTGTTTAAATATGTGATCTAGTGTGGAGTGGGCCAAGGAAATTCCCGATAATGACTGTATTCTCGATGAAACAGATCTTGGATGGTATTGGGTGAAAAGTCAAACTAGGTCAATGTAGTACCTTGTTCAGAAATTTTGGGAGCACCTTTTTGTTTGTGATTGCCCTTGGATTTTGTACGGGAACACTTGAAAACATTTCCTCAAGGTTTCTTACTTGATTTAAAGATCATCTACCATTGAAGGGGTGGTCCATGGTAAGTGAATTTCAATTTGAATTGTGTTACTTTATTGGAGTCAATTGTGTTTTACATTTTCTACCACCTAATACAAATTTCTTCTGTGTGGTCATTTAGATGGGGGAGGTCAACCAATTGATTCAAGGATAGATTTGAACAAGACATTGTCATAGGGGGTCATAGAAGAAAACAATCCTAATGTTCTGACCCCTATGCAAGCTCCTTCCATGACTCATGTATGTGATGAACATGTGGTGACAATCTCTCTTTGGAATGACACAAACAAACTCTTGAACAAAGTGATTCATACACTACCACAATCTCTACAACAGGTGCAATCATACATAGAATGCATGGACAAGTTTCTAGAGGACCTACGACAATCAAATGCATTTTCGTTTGAATTCATTCTGGATCTTGATCATGCTACAACTATCACTATTCACATGCACCCATGGTTTAGTGCAAGCAGGGATCATTGTCGACATCCAACTCGACATACGAAGAATTCTTCACAATAGTTAGATCACTGAACCCCTCTAGATGACTCCTTTCCCTTGTCCGCAAATAATAATTTGAATCTAAATGTCAATATGCAATTTGAGACTTTAGGCACAACTACTATGGATGTGGCAGAGGATACAACATATAATATAGGTGACTATGAGAAAACCCATTTCAATTTATATATTGTAATAGGAAATGGTATTGTAGATTTCTTTTTTCCAGTATGTGCTTGTACCATGTCATAAACTTTGTGATTTCTTTTTTGTCTTTTTTTGTTCACTTCAGCATTCCAATTTGGGGAAAGTAGTCCTCACCGACGACTATCTTTTGCAAGTGTAAAGCCAATGGAAGGTATGGTTTGAATTTAATAACTTTTTTTACATAAGTCCAATTTTTGGTATGATGTTATGCAATACCATGGTTCCTTATAAAACTTTGGCTATGGTGATAGGCTGATGTCGGCCAATGTGCCTTCACTCTGCTACTTCTTCAAGTCTTACTAAGGATTGCACAAGTATAATTCAATGAACCTTCATTTCTAGGTAAGCATATTTGTTTTGTTTACTTAGTTCAGTGGGTGGGAAATCCATTTGAGGTATTTAGAAGAGGTTGAATGAAATTTAGAAGTGTAAAGAGAAAGAAATTCAAAATCTTCCTGTGAACCCTTAACAAGGGGTTTTGAGAGTCTTTTGAGGTTTTAAACCTCCATCCCACTGATGCAGGTTTAGAGGAATGGTGGGATGGATTGTAATCAATGTAATTTAATAAGTGTATATGTTGAATCATGCAGGGGAAGCAAACCATTCAATGTTTGGTTGTTGATCTTTAGAAAATATAGAAGTTTTCCAATGAAAAAGGATGTGTACAAGTTGTTAATTGAGGAAAGTGCATTCAATGGGGCTAGAATTTTATTCATAAAGCATGGGAATATATTTCTAAACATGTTTCATAGGGTGGAAGAGCATGGGAAGGTTTGGAATACAATATTCTATTAAACCCTCATTTGCTAGAGCTTTTTTTGTGTCCTTGTAGATTTGAGTGGAAAAGAGCATGACAAGTGAGGATTAATGTTAGGGTTTCATCAAAAAGGTGAGGGAAATAATATCCCTTGTTCTTTTAAGCGTGTATAGGACTAAATAAAGGTGTTTGTGTTGGTTTGAAGGTTTCAAAAAGAGTGGAATATAGTTTTCCAAGTTACCCTCATGTCAACGGCTTGAAACAAGGGTTTCATGAATAGTAATTTGGGAAATACAATCTCTACAAACCAAGGGTTGATTTGGTGGTTTTGAGGGCTGGTGAGAGCTGCTCCATTGGTTTCCTAGGTTGGTTGTATGATTAGAGTGGCGTGTCTTTGTAAATTTGGTGTAATTGGCCTTGTGGACAACGTTATTTCTTGTTTTTGTGCAAGTTGATCCAAAAGAGTCATATATGGGTTTCAAGTATGTTGAGGGGGACTGAAATGGGTCTCTACAATGATGATTATTTCTAGGGGTTTGTTAAGATTTTGAGATAATTAAGTTGAAAAATTTGAGTCTATTAACCTTCAATGAAAAACATTCCTTTCTTATAGCCTGCATAAAATAAGAAGTGAGTCACAACCCACTATGTTTTTCATCCTACAACTGTGACGTGTGTTTTTTTTTCATAACATATGAATAGATATTGAAATGGAGTTATTTGCTAAAGGTAAGGGTTGTCATAAAACAAGAAGGTGAACTTCAAAACATTGTTCTGTTACAGTCTTCTTAAAATAAGAAGTGAGTCATAACTGATTGTGTTTTCCATCATGCAACTGTTATGTGCATTTTGTGCTCAAAAAATATGAGACATATTGAAATGGAATGTTTGGTGAAAGTAAGGATTGGCACAAAACAAGAAGGTGAACTTGAAAACATTGTTTTGTTACAATCTGCAGAAAATAAAATGTGAGTCACAACCCACTATGTTGTCCATCCTGCAACTATGATGTGCATTTTGTGTTCGTAACATATGAAAAGATATTGAAATGGAGTGTTTTCCTAAAATTAAGTGTTGTCATAAAACAAGAAGGTTAACTTCAAAACATTGTTCTATTATAGTTTACATAAAATCATAAGTGACTCACAACCCAGTGCATTTTCCACCATGAAACTATTATGTGCATTTTTTGTTCAAAACATATGAACAAATATTCAAATGGAATGTTTGGTGAAAGTAAGGGTTTCCATGAAAGAATAAGGTGAACTTGAAAACATTGTTTTGTTATAGTTTGCATAAAATAGGAAGTGAGTCATAACCCACTATATTTTCCATCATGCAACTGTTATGTGCATTTTCTATTGGAAACATATGAAGAAATATTGAAATGGAATGTGTGTTGAAAGTAAGGGTTGTCATTTTAAACAAGAAGGTGAAATTCAAAACATTGTTTTGTTATAGTCTACATAAAATCATAAGTGACTCAAAACCCAGTGTGTTTTCCACCATGAAACTGTTATGTGCATTTTCTATTTGAAACATATGAACAGATATTCAAATGCAATGTTTGGTGAAAGTAAGGGTTGCCATAAAAGAAGAAGGTGAACTTGATTTTTTTTTTTGTTATGGTCTACATAAAATAGGAAGTGAGTCATAACCCACTGTATTTTCCATCATGCAACTATTATGTGCATTTTTTTTTGGAAACATATGAATAGATAGTGAAATGGAATGTTTGGTGAAAGTAAGGGTTGTCATGTATCGACATCTTTTTAGTTATGCAATGGGAAGCAATGATTTGAGTTAGAAAGATACATAATTTCAATGAATATAATCAGCGATGTGAACATAGACTAAAATAATATATTTTCTACAATTCATTAGTTCAACTCATCTTATTGCAACAAATAGAATGCTCACATTATTTACCATGTTGGAAAAGACACTGTCTATACACATTTAGTTCATTATGAAAAGTTTTCTTTCACTTTGAATTTTTTTCGCAACTGTTTCATGTTTTTCTAATTAGATAATGTTGTTGTATGTGTTGAATTTTTTGTTCTCTTTCCTCTCAAGCATTGTTCTTCTTGTTGTTCGACTCGTGCGTTGTCATATTCCAATTGGAGATACTGCACGTGCTACCTCGTTTAGTTCCAAACAATAGGTACAATCTCTTTAGTGCTAACATTATCTTTATCTTCCACTTTGCTCGCTTATTTTTCACTGTTTACATTGCATTGACAATGTCTTTCTAATTAGAGAAATTAGGTGTACCTTCTGAAAAAGTTGTTTTATCTTTCATTTTAGGAATTTTAGTACCTATTGTTGTAGTTCTATAGAATATGTCCCATAGTTCTTGAGCATGGGTGGCTAGTTGGTTGACCAACTACCACCCGTATCTACCATGCATTATTCTTGCTTGAATTGAGGAATTGAGCCTCCCGTATAGGTTGTAGGAAAATATGTTAAGGAGAATTAATAGAAAAGGTCCAAACCGCACATATTTGCACTATGATAATTATGCTCACTTCTTCAATAGCTTTTTTGGTGTATGGGCACATATGGGAATGGACATTCAATATTACAATCTACAAATAGATATTGTCAATTTATGTGATTGGCCAATGTCTCTTTACCAAGAAATTTGATACCTTTTCCTAGTTGGATGCATCTAGAAGGTGTGCATTAGATGAATAGTTATCATATGTAAGCACAATCTTACTAACCAACAGAGCATGAGATTTATGAGATTCCTTAAGGGGGAATCTCTAATTAGTAATCACATAGGTCTTGTGGAGGAATGGTTGTTGGTTGTGTTCAAATTCAACCACATTGTCAGGTTTGACATCCACCATGTCAATCCCTCCTTCAGGCTGCTACATGAGAATTACGAGGTGCCAACATTGTATGCTATCAATTCCACCTTGACAATTAGCGTGTGGAAAATGCCTTTGGATGCTGAGAACGCAAAGATTATACCTATTCATAAATGGTTGACATAATTCTTAGTGTTAGCAGTATTAAAGGTGGATTGTAATTTTCTTTAGATTGTATAATATTGACTCAAAAAAAAATATACATCTCACTGTGTGATGCACATTGTTCTTATAAAATTTGAAGGTGAACTTGAATACATTGTTTTGTTATAGTCTGCATAACAGACATTGTTGTCTTTCAAGAATATTTGAGAAGCAAGGGACAACCCTCTATGTTTTCCATTCTGCAAATAATGGGTTGTTAGAAAATATGAATTTGAACTTTAATACACTATTTTGTTATAGTCTGCATAATAGAAACTATTCTCTTAGAATAAGATTACAGAGGTGAGGGACAACCCTGCGATTTTTCCATTCTACAACTTTTTTTTTAGCATAGTGTGTTCCAAACGTATAAGGAAATTGAAATGGAATGTTTGTTGCAAGTAAAGGTTGTAATAAAATATGAAGGTGAACTTAAATACACTATTTTTTTACACTCTACATAATAGAAAGTGTTTTCTTTGATGCAATAGTGAGAAAATTAATTGTACACTATTTTTCAGTTATTTTCTTGCATTTTTTGTGTTTGAGGCCATAGTTCGACCATATTCTAAGGATAAATCATCTCCTCCTCCATTTTACATGATATCCATATGAGTATAATTTTTTATTCATTTAGTTTCATATAAATCCATGTACAATTCTCAAAGATATTGAATTTTTTCTCTAGGCGGCTAAAACATGTGTTAGGGTAAACAGTGTATAATAAAAATTGTGTTTGTTAAATTTGCACTGTTGGAATCTCCTGAAAATTGGTGAGAGGAATGTTTGAT
>VDFB02093226.1:0-51677 GCA_007258455.2 Sequoia sempervirens
TTCATGGTGATGCTATCTCTCTTGGCGAGATCCCTCTGACGACATCTCTGCTTCGCTGAGACTCCCTCCATCAGTCAGGAAGACCTCTCCCCGATGCCAACCTCCTTTGTTGCCAAGACCTGACTCCTTTCAGCCAAATTATGTTATGCCAAATGTAGAATCTTTTGGCGAGGGTCCCCTTTTAGTTGATGAGACACATAAAGACTCTCGGCGATAGGGATGTCTAGGCGACTGATGGGCCTCCTTTGAATAGAACAAACTGCTAGTCAGCAAGACAACTACAGAGTCTTGCCAACTTTCTCCTTAGAAATTTTTATGCCAAACTGGATTGGGAGATGCTTTCCAACTGAGCTCCTAGAGAAATATCATCAAGTGCACGACCCAATCCTACAAAATAAATGCCTCCATTAGTCCCCAAAGCATATCAAATATATTATAATAAACTATTCTATTGCTTATGATTATTTCATTGAATTCTTAGCAAGAAGAAAACCAACTCAAGCTAAGACAAAACTGAAATTTGACAAAACAAGAAGAAAAACTCAGGTAGAAAATAGAAGAACTCCCAAGAGAAAAGAAAATAACCAAAGGCAAAAAAAGCAAGAGAAAAAGGGGGACCCATTTTGTTCCAGAATAAATGGGGTCGTTATGTAGGGCATAACAAATGGCGACTCGACTAGGGAAATGGTCTAACCATTTTCAAGAAACTGAAGGATTTAGCTACCCAGAACTCCTGGTTTATGAACATCACAACTCCAGTTGGGTCAATTTTAGTAACCAAGGCTAAGCTAGAATCTCAAATGTAAATCAATCAAAGGCTACCCCATAATCTATGTGTGTGCTTGATTGTGCATCACTCTCTCATAAAGTTTTCCTCATCTTTCGAACAACAATGTGTAAGATTTAAACTACATGAGTTGATTTCCTTTAGCTGTTGTGCAATGATATCCTGGGCATTGCTCCACTGCCAGTCAGGAATCCATAGCCCCGACGAAGATAACTCTATTTTCCTTACAACATTGCTCTACTGCCAGTCAGGCGTCCATAGCCCCGGTAGTAGAGATATTGGAATCACCCATTCATATTGAGTCCTTTTTCTCTTTAGATACTTCTTTCTTTTTCTTTTTTTTTTGTTTTCTCTTGGAGTTTTCAGATATTTCATTCAAATTTTTCTTTTCTCAATATGTCATATATTTAATATCTGATCTGGGTTGAAAACTACCATAGACTTCATAACAACACCTAGGAGATCGGATTTTTTCACTCAAATCTTACAACACTATAATTCTAGGACAAATATACCATTACGAGAGGAGATGATCTTAGTAATTTGTGACATATTCAGAGGAGCTAATGAAGGTTATTTACTTTGCACCTTGTTTTCAAGACCTTCCACAACTCTTATTGGCAATGGGCATAAAACAAAGAGTTTTAGGACAAAATCACCCAATTAGCAAACATAAAAACATCTAAATCACTTCTCTCCTAATAACCAAAGTATGCTTCAGATAACAACCACCATTTTAAGATGGGAAATAACAGATAGACCCCAAAGACCAAAACAAAATAGAAACCAAAATAACAAAGGAAACAAAAAGACAGAAAGAAAAGGAAAAACAAACAAACAACAAATTATTTACGAACAAAAGAGAAAATTACTTACATAAAGAGCAACAGATTATTCACATAAAGAACAGAGTTATTTACATAGAGATTATTTACAAGTAGAAACTATTTACACAGATGCATCACCCAACAAAAGTACCTACTTCATGACTCAAAATAGTGTTTAAGAAATTGTCCATTGACAGGCAATGGAACAGGTTCTCCAGTTAAACTACTCAATCGAAAAGCATTTTCTCCTAGGATCTTAGCAATCTGATAAGGACCTAGCCAAAGCTTATCAAATTTCTGGTGACTGCCATTCTTTTCACTAGCTTTATCCCATAACAATACAAGGTCTGATATCCTAAAAGCTTTGATTTTGGCTCTTTTTTCAAACCAACGTTTGACAACAGCCTGGTGCCTAAAGAATTGTTGCAAGGCGACATCTCTCTGATCTTCTAATTTCAACAAGGCAGCTAACCTTACTTCTATCCTATTGTCACTAGAGTAGAATTTCTACATGAACTGAAGGATAGGTATTTGCAGATGGATAGGGAATACAGGCTCTTGACCATATACCAGCTTGAATGGTGAAGTCTTTCGAGCGCCTTAATCCTAGTCTTATCTAACCATAACGTGAATCTCAACTGGGTATGCAAGTCCCTAGGGTTGTTTTCTAATAATCTATTAATTACCCCTAAAATATTCTTATTGGTTGATTTTGCAACTCCATTTCCTTGTGGGTAATAATTTGAAGAATACTTTAAAACAATTTTGTGATCGTAAGCCCATGAAATGAATTCAGCAGAAGAAAAGGAAGAGCCATTGTCACATACCAACGCGAAGGGTACTCCAAACCTAGTGGTGATGCATTCGGTGAGGAACTTAATCACTACCTCTGTTGTGCTATTCTTGCAAGGCATAGCCTCTGTCCATCTTGTGTAGTAGTTAGTGGAAGTCAAAATAAACTTGTGTCCTGCAGAAGAGTGTGGGTTAATTATCCCAATAAAATCTAGTGCCCATTGGGCAAATAGCCTTACCTCATAGACATGATGCAATGGCATGGATGGATGGCATTATTTTGATGTAGAAATCTGACATATGTGACATGTTCTCACATGCTAATGGGCATATTTGAACAACAAGGCCAGTAATAACCAGATCTGAGGATCTAGTGTGCCAATGAATCTACAGAACCATGACCTGTGTCGTGTTTCCCATGAAACTCAGAGATCACATGTTTAGCCTCTTGTTGATCAAGGCATCGTAGGTACACCCCCTTGAATTTCTTCCTATATAGTAACCTCCCTTTGAGCATATAATGGGAAATATTCATTCTTAGTGCTCTCCTTTGAGTTGCATTCATTCCTTCTGGACACCGATTGTTGAGCATAAAATAGACAATATCAGCATACCAAGGGTCGTTGGAGAAGGACTGGGTTGTGTATTGCTAACAAATGATGTTGTCACCAGCATTCGCCATGGACTTAGACAAGCCTGTACCTCTAACAAGTCTCATAGGGTGTATTTCCAGGTTAAACTCTTAAAAGATGGCCATCCATTTCCCTCTTTTTTCTCCTAGCTCACTCTGCATAAGTAGGGACTTCACAACAGCGTTAGAAACTACAACAATGATTTGGTTTCAGAGAATGTAGTGCCTGAACTTCTTGATAGCCCTGACCAACGCAAAAGCTTATTTTTCAAGAGGCAGATATTTAATTTCAGCATTCTTGAATGGAGAACTCATGAAAGTGATTGGCCTTTCCTCTGCCTCTTCTCTTCGTTGAGTTAGGATAGTTGCACATGAGTGTTTAGAGGCAAAAGAATAGATATAAAATAGTCTCAAGTAGTCAGGGCTGGTGAGAACAGGAACTTTCAAAATGGATCGCTTGACTTGTGAAAACGCAGCCTTTGCCTTATCAGTCCACTTTGTTTTAGCATCTTTCTTCATCATTTCATTCAGTGGTTTTACGATTTCAGTAAATCCTGTGATAAACTTTCTCACAAAGTTGATCTTCCCAAAGAAAGACTTCATTTATTTCTTGCTCCTGGCCTAGTGATCTTCAGAATGGACTCAACTTGATTTGGATCGATTGATATTCCTCTTTCAGAAATTACGTGTCCCAAAAGCTTCCCTTTAGAAACTCCGAACACACACTTTTTGGGATTCAGGGAGACGCGATACTGGATACATCTTTGAAGGACTTTGGCTAAGTTTGTAGCGTGGTTCAATCTATCTTTGGAGAACACTGTCAAGTCATCCATGTAAACAATAATGCATTTACCAATTAGGTCCTTGAATGCTATTTCCATGGCACATTGAAAAGTTTCCCTGACATTTATCAGACTGAATGGCATCCTTCTATATGCAAATGTTCCCCACTTTGTAGTGAAGGTTGTCTTCATGCTGTCTTCACAGTTAACCATTACCTGATTGTATCCAGAGTAACCGTCTAGGAATGATATCATCTGAGATCCATTGACAGTCTTCAAGACTTCATCCAGAGAAGGAAGTGGGTAGTTATCTTTTTCTGAAGCTCTATTCATATTTCTGAAGTCTACACATAGCCTGATTTCTCTGCTTTTCTTATGGTCTGGAACTAAGTTAGCCACCCATGTTGAATGGGGTACAAGGAAGATTATCCTTGCAAAAAGAAATTTCTAAACTTTAAGGATCAGTGGTTCAATCAGGGCGTTGACAAGGTGTTGCTTCTGTCGGAAGGGTTTAGCTTCGGGCTTTAGAGTCATAACAAAAGCATCAAATGTCTTTAAATCTTCATATCCCCAAGCTATTGCAGCAATATCTTTCTTAAGTGTCGTCAATATGCCTTTTCTAATTGCTTCAGGGTAGGCTTTCCCTATATAGATATTCCTTTTAGGGCCAAAATCAGCCAGGTTAACAATTTCATATTCACCCCCTTTATCTTCAGCTGATATCTTCTCTCGAGCCCTGGGGTCTGAATCAAAAATTATTTCTAGGGCCACCATCCCCTTGGGAATGCTATTTCCTTTTAAATTGAGGACCCCTTCTGTATCACAATCTTCAGGATTCCAATCTCTTTGATCCTTGTTGGACTCATCAATGATTTGTCCTTCAAAAACATATGAACTTGCTAGGAAAGCAAGGATATGTCGATCATCATCAAAGATCTGAAACTTCTTGATATTATCAAGAACAGCTGGGGTGGATATCAATTCTACTAAGAATATTTTAAACTTGGAGCCTTGCATAGGTTCCAGGGTGCTTGCAGCAACAACTAATGAATCAACTATCTAATTTTATTCTCTATGGATCAAACTAATCCCAAAAGCATCGAAGTCCTCAATCAAGTTCCATACCCAATTTCTATATGCTGCCAGCCTTCTATTGTGACATGTGTATTGGCTGCGTACTTGTTTGATAACAATTTTTGAATCTCCTTTGACCACCAAGGCAGTGACTTTCTTCTTATGTGCAAACATCAGCCCCTGAGCTAGAGCTTCGTATTCTGCTATGTTGTTAGTGCATCCAAATTGTAGCCTGTAAGAAGAAAAGAAGGTTTTCCCTTTTGGGCTTGTTAACTCAATCCCAACACCACAACCTGTTTTGGACTTAGATCCATCAAACGTGAGGGTCCATAGCTGATCATAAGCTGGGGTTGATCCTTTTGAAGTTGTTATGGGTGCTTGGGTTAGATGAGTCACAGGTGAGGTTCCTTGACATTTTGCATCAGATATGGGGAAAGGGTGCTCTGTAGGTTCTTTAGGCACACTTTCCAATTCCTACTTAGTTATATCATATAATTTGTGGCTATCCTTCTGACAGTCACTTGTGCCTTTGGCTAACCCCTTGGGCTTTGGTACATTTGTGAGTGCAGGGGTGTCAAACAAACCTTGGGGTTGCTTCTCATCAATATGCTGATTCAAAAATGTATCTGGGGTAGGCTCAATTTTAGAAAGAGCTTCCTTTGAAGGTATCCTATCCCTAGTTAACACTATTGCTTCCTTGGCTTCAAACGAGAAGTGATTTGCAACGGTCTCGAGGTGACTTAAGCTAGCTTCCTTAGCTTGGGAAACATGATTTAAAATGTCAAGACAGGGTTGACAAGTCAATTCATAATGATTTTGGTAATGTAGCCTACACCAATTAGGGAGTAGAAGATTTTACAGATCGATATCTTCCCCTAAGACCAATTGATCTTGTTGCAACTTTCTGATCAAGGCCTGCTGATTTTCATTAATCACGAGATCAGGGAACTTTTGTATTGACATGTCTTTAGAATTGAGAACTAAGAAGGTTAAAATTTCCTCTCCTTTATAAACCCCTATCTCAACCTCAAAGTAAGCTACCTCATTGGGACAATCATACTTAGTGACGATATGCTTGAGGCGAGGCTTACTTTCAATTCTAATCTGCATAGGCACTCCCCTCCATGGTAGCCACATATGTGAAAAGTCAAGGGAGAGATATCCTTCTATACTTTTCATCAAGTCTTTGCTCAACAAATATGACAACATGCCATCAAATATGACACAAGATATACCTTAGAAAACCCTCAAGAGGGAAAAACCAAGCCTCTAAAAGCATCCATCAATCACATATTATTCAATAATAAACATTACAATACATCTTAAGAGTCCTCCATAAATACGTTTGAAACATCAAGCCATCTACAAGCACTCCATGTGAACAAGCATGTAACCAAAAATATCATGCCATTCTTTAATCCTCACAAATTCTAACAAGAGATGCTCTCAACCCCTTAGCCAAAATAGCCAAGCTAGCCAACCTTAGACAACTACCAATATGTTTTTTTTTTTTAGAAAAAAAAGCTCACACAAAACTACCAAGTGGTATTATATAAAACCATGTGACTAATACCATGAGCTTATAGAACCATTAAACCCCACATATAATTCTTGGTACTAAGTTTCCCCAACATTAAATATTTTCCCATATGCAACCCCACATTAAATATTTGATCTAATTTTACATACAACACATAAAGTGGTCCCAAGAATGCTAGCCCATTTGATGAACATATTCTTGGATCTCCTAGGTGTACCACATAATAAATAAATATTACATTATAACATTATGCAAGGTGGAAAACACACCTTTTCCTAATATTCTTCCACTTGTATACATTGCATAAGGGGTAAACAAGTAAACTAAAACATGAATGCAAGGGAACAATCCCCATGGCCACATATACCATCAAGGAGTCAAAGTGCTCCATGTGCTTCATCAAGATACTTGCAACAAGAATCAAGGTGACCACCATCTCAAACATGAATTATCTCATCCTCCATCATACCCACACACAAAGTAAAGAAATCATCCAAAGAGATGCCACACTATCTATCACAAAGAATCATAAGTCTTGCCTCCAACCAATATCCTAATACATAAACACTCAATCCAAAGGTAACAATTATGTATGAGTAGCTATCAAGATAAGATCACCATAGATGAAAATAACACCCACATAAAATGCTAACACATTGAACTATCCATACCTCAAAGGTATACAAGTCATAACAAGTGAAGTTCCTCATGCCATGAACATTTACAACCCATAACATGCAATCACAAGATCTAATGCCAAACCTGCAATATATTGAACATACACAATTAGGAACTCCCATTGCATAGGTAATGTCAAAATCTGAAAATGATCCATGCATCCAAAGATCCACCAATAGCAACACATAGAAGTGTAACCAACATCAAGTAGTGCCGATGAACATCCACAAAGATATTTAAATCATTCAAACCAATACATTGCAATACATCTTTCACCACAAGTCGCCATAGATCTCTTGAGTTCTTCACACTCAACAAAGGAAATAGGTAAAGGAAACTCCATGTCATCACCAAATAATAATGAAAAATACATGACCACAAACATAGTGATCACCATAGCTCCGCACAAGGTCTAAGAAAAATCAATGTCATGTGAATACAAACACCCAAGAAGTAGAACAAGACCAAAGAGAGAACGTGTAAATAAAAACTTGTAGCATGTCCTTCTACATCCACCTCTAAATAATAAGTTGTGATAAGTATGATCTCCTCCATAAAAACCCAAAGAGAATATTAATGTACACATCTAACCATAACCAAGATGTATGCATCTCAAACCAAAGAAATATCAAACCAAATCTATTCCCAATCCAAGGGAATAATACCAAAAACATCTCCTAAACTCAATATTAATACATAATCTTACAATGCATAAGGAGATAAACATGCCAACATCCCTCAAATGAATCCTTCATAACCAACAAACCATAGCTCAAGATCCATATGCATGAGAAGACAAAGCATACAACATAATGCATCTAAAAATAACAATGAGCAATACCTCTCAGATGATTAACCACCGAGTAAACCAAGAGTGGGGAATAAGAATGCTCCTCCAAAATATCCAAGTCATTATGACTCATATAAGAACAATCTCCTCATAGGTCCATGTTGAACTCACGTCCAAGCAAGGTGTAGACTCCTCAGACTTCCAACTAAAACCTCGTCAATGAGTAACCATCTCAACAAATGTCTCTAATCCCAAGAGATCTCCTAGACTCACCTATGTCTCCAAGTATCCATGAGAACCTATAAATGATCAATCCATGCCGAAATACAAATGTAATATAACGCCATCATGGATTTCCTAAGAAAATAATCAATGTACTAAATACCAATGGAACCAACCAAGATCAAATTCAAAGCCCCAATCGTGAATCATGAACTCAATCATGACATAATGATCTCACATCTCAAGAGAAGATCATATGCTCCAATGAACATATCTTGTATAGGTGTATCATACCAAAAATTTAAGCTAGTAATCAAGAGTACATCATGACATAATGCACAACCATCCTCTCAAACAAGGATCACATGTCAAATGAAAAATCATGACACCTCAACCAAAAACTAAAGATTCATCTATGGCTAACCAATATTTCAACATCTCCATACCACATGAAGATAAGCATCCCCTATCAAGAAGATTATCCAACATCAAATGGTGAATGCACATAATAACCACGAGATCCCACTAAATCTTGATACCAAGCTATCCATGGCATCATGACAACCATCATCTAAATGAAGATCCTTCATGGCCCATTTGAACACGATCAAAGAATTCAACATCAAGCTCCCAAAGGGAAGAGTACAAACCATGATCTCCAAACCAAGAAGATACAACTTTATCAAATCATCATTGTCACAAGCTCCCATTGAATCAAGCTATCTATGACAACGTGATACTAATATCCTCAATAAAAATCAACCAAAGGCCCTCACACAATTAAAAAAATCAGTTGCAACATGAGTTCCGAAAAGGAAAAGTAAAACCATGATCCTCAAACCAAGAAAATGCACAACCACAAACCAAGTAAGAGTCAATCCAACACCACCAACAAAGCAGCCACATAAACAATCACATCATGTCAAAGTACCTAAGGAACATGGAACATCCATGACACCATGATCACCTCCAAATGTACCAACAAACTCCAATTGTGTCACACATGTTTGCATCACATAGTCAACAACATAGGTCCCACATGATGACTATACCTAGTAATACTGTCTCTCCATCTCAACATGACAACAAAAATAGTAAAACAAGTGACTAAACTAAGCCAGAAATCTGAATTTGCAACAACACTAAAGCATCTCTGGGTAGAGACAACCCACATCCAAGGCATAAATGCAACCTAGAAGCATAGACAACCTACAACATTGCATAACTCATAGATGCAACAATGTAACATACAAATCCAACAATATACTGACAACCATGTCAAATGTGAGTAATTAGAGATGCACATGTGAGTATACAATGAATCCAACTTCAAATCACCAAGATTTGAATATCCATAAGCTCACAAAATCACCATAGTCAAAAGAACCCATAAACAACTCAGATAGAAATAAAAGAAAATAAATCATGCCAAAACATTTTCAAACTTGATCCACTATGTAGTGCTCTGAATAAGATTTTTGTCAACTATAAGAAGGCAAAAATTTGTCTATGTATGCACAAGTTATGACCTCTCTAAACTCAAAAGGAACATCCTAATTCCAATAAAAATTTCACTATTGAAACAACAAAATCTGGAAAAATCACTAATATCACAATGTAAAGCATGAAACCACCTTTCCAATGAGTATAAGAAGTAAAAAAATACTATGGGCAAAAGTTATGCCCTCTAGAAACAAGTTGCTCAATTATGATATATAAGCGAATCGGAGGTGGCTACCAAGCAACCCCATTGATGACGGTGGTGTGTCGATGACACTTGAGCAACACACTGATGGCAGTGTGGTGGTAGGCTAAAAAGGAAATTTAAATTGTGTTGAATTTTTAAGTTTGGTGAATTTATTAAATTAAGCCCCCCGTAGGGGGAATTCGGCTATGGAGCCTTGCCTGGCCAAGGGCCTTAGGGCCCAATGGCCTAGCCATTTGTGGAGTTGATACCCTTGTATCAATTGTTAATTAGTACAACTAACAGTACCACAAGGCACGAGGGCTCTTCAGATCCCCCTGTATAATTTTTATTTGAATTTAATTTTAAGTAAAAGTTAAAGTTAGTTTTTAAATTTAAAATTGTAGATTTTAATTTGTTTTAAATACTTTTTTGTAGAATAAACTATATAGTCGTACGACAGGGGCAAGGAGGGGAAAATTTTCTATTTTTTTCATAGTGACCAAAAAAGGCCGAATTTTATGTCAATGTTCATCTCTTGGGCCTCCTAGATCCAATGGTGAGATTTGTTTTGTCCTAAGGGTTCATTTGAAATATTTACCCTACAAAACCCTCATGATGAACATCCATAAAAAAATAAAAAAATTCCAACAAAGATTCATAAAGCTAGATTTGCAAAAACTAACCACAAATTTGTAACCCCAAAATCTCAAATCTACAAAAATAACCTGCACAAAACCCTTATATCTTGCAATGTATTCATTCTTTCATGCAAAACCCTAGATTCAATTATGCACTTGATCTAGTACAACAAGGGTTATACAAACCACATCCTGACTCTGATACCAAATGAAAGGAAATATGCATCCACCCAAGATAATTTCCACATAACCCAAATAGAGAAATATATGAAAACAAGTATTTAGAATCCATATGCAAAAGAATAAACAACATACCATCAAATATGACACAATATATACCCTAGGAAAACCCTCAAGAGGGAAGAACCAGCCTCCAAAAGCATCCATAACTCATGTATTATTCAACAATATAATTTTTTGAAAATTGTAATTTCGCATTACATAAACCTCCCCTTTAGCCTAATTAAATTTGATAATGCAATTTCCCTTTTGCATAAATTTAATTTTACTCCTAACCCCTTTATTTTTGGCTATTTAAGTGAATTTTAATTGTAGACACTAGTGCGATGTGCAAAAATCTACGTACCATGTAAATGTCTTGAAAAGATTCCTACTTGCATAGCTATTGGGACATTACAATTCCTGCTTGCTCACAAATCGTAATGAATTTATGGCTTGCAGATGCACCAAAAATTCCCATTTGCATGCCTTAATCCATTTTGACCTCTCATTTCATTCTTTCAATCTAGCTCTCATTCTATTCAATATTTTTCACTCTAGCTCATTTTCTACACCATTTTATCTCATTCTTGTAAGCTCTCACATCTTGAATCTCTACACAACACTTTGGATCTCTTGGCACATCTTGGGTATTGCATACTCTCCTTTGACATCACTAGCTTGCTAAAGGGAGGGAAACTACATCCTTTGTCGTTGCATTATCATTTATTTTGATAGCATGTTGTTATTCTAACTTGTTCATTTACATCTTTGTCACGCCTATCTATTTCATTTAGCTTGTCTATTTTATTTCATCTATCTATCTATTTGGTTGTCCATGGAGGTGGGAACACCTATGCAGGAGTTTGACTAAGGCATGCTCCTAAAAAAACCCTAACATTTTTCATATTTCTGTGTGTATAGGTTTTGAAGTTGGAGCATTGCGGGAGGCTTCATTGTATGGACCTCTTGTGAGTTATCTAATTTTTCACCTTGTTATTTCATTTCATTTATGCATGTTATTTCTGTTATTCTATTAGTTAAACACATTTTCAATATTTTAGTTATCAAATAGATAGTAGGTTCTTTATGATTTCTTGTGAAAAATTGTATTTTCAGTTCGTACGAGACAACAACATGCCACAAGATGTTTGCATGACGTGCTATTGTCCTTGGCTGAGAGCCTGTTGGTTTGTCTAGGAGATCTCTAAACTCACTCTTTCAATTTCTGAAAATCTTATCTCTTAATTCATCATAAAATATAAAATATAAGCAATATACATTGTCTTCTCATTTTGTCACCTAAGCTTTTGTCCTTGAGGTAGTTGAGGAACATTCACCCTTGATGAGAGGGTGTAAATTTTCCTCTACATTTTGGTGAAATCAATGTGATCTTATCCGAAAATTTTGTTAAAAATTTTCTTCTCTCCTATTTGGACATTTGATTGACTGAGTGTTGTGACATTTTATGAGTTTCACAACCCATTCTACTACTTCTAGAAATGTAGTTAGAAGAAGTTATCAACATATAGATATGGGTTCAAGGAGATAGTTTAGTACCCCATTCTGATCCTGAGTTTGATCAGTTCACTACAAGACTCTCACTTGGTTATACCCCTCCTTTTGATTATGATCATCTTTTAATAGAAGTTCAAGCAAATCCTTAACCGAGCACCTTTCCCATTGGCTTTTCCTCTCCCATAGATTAGGAGTCCACTCTTTGGGTCCCCTTTAAGCAAGTCTAGTCTTTGGACAAAGATTTTCTAAGAAAAGATGATACATACACTCAAGCTGCTCATATCATTTGTGGTCTAACGGACTTGCTCATCTCAAACCATAGAGTTCTTGAGCTACTTCGAGGGATAGCTAACTTGGTAGAGACCAATGTCCCCTTGTACACTTCTACCTTGGGTAATCCTCAAGATGTTCAATCAAAAATCATTGGCACATAGTTGCATGTTTCAAGATCGAAAGTGTTCATGCATATGGTAGACACTGGTCCCTCTTGTTGATGTTTAGCTGTGGGATTCTTACTTCCCAGCAATGATTACATTAAATACATGATAGCTATTGGCTATGCATTTAATATGAGACAGATTATTGGCATTATAATTTATATTCTATTCAAGGTCAACATCCCTTGATATTCGTTACCTTTGTAAAATTGCATCTCTTCACTTGAGGCCGACTTTGTATCACGAAGAGTCACATTATTTGGAGGTCTTCTCTTCATGTGATATATATATATATATATATTAGATGTTGTTTGTTCACTTCACATCATATTCATCAATTACACACATCCATTCATAGTTCAATTTTATACAAGTGTGAGTTTCTCTAAGAGCAGATCAAAGCTTATAAGGAGGCTGATATATTATCATCAGAAGAGTTGTATTGTCTTCAAGAGATTGCATCATATTGGTGCTATTATTTGTCCTCATAATTGGCCTCATTGTAAAGGATATTATTGTTTCATATTCAATATATAAGTGATATATTGTTGCTGGGTTTTTCTCCCTCAATTGGAGGGTTTTCCCAGGGTATATGTTGTGTCTATTTGTTTGAATTTGAATTAAAATTCACTTATTCACATATGATCATAAAAATAACATGGTGTCAGAGTGGGTTTAAGAAAGATTGTGATTAGATTTCTATAAGCAGTTCTATCATCCTCTCTTGTTCTCATCTTCTTGCATCTATATTATCTTCAAAAATGGTGAACGGGCTCAAGATCGAAGACAGGCTTGAAGGTGCTTCCAACTTCACCTCTTGGAAGTTTAGAGTAATTCTTGCATTGGCATAAAATTATATTGCTGAGTTCATGGAGGGAGAAGTTCCTAAACCTTCCGATGAGAATGAGAAGTCACAATGGAAGAAGAATGGCACTAAGGAAAATAAGATCTTGGTTGATTGATAGTGGTGCCTCTTGCCACATCACTGGATTTAGAGAGCATCTATCTAATTTTGTGGAGAGAGATTCAAGTGTTCAAGTCATTATTGGAGATGATGCATGTTATTCTATGAAAGGTGTTGGGACCTCCTCTCTTCACTTAGATACTGACATCTCTTTATAGTTGAGTGATGTGCTATTTGTAACAGGCATCAAGCGAAACCTTGTCTCTATCTCATCCTTGGAAAACAAGGGATATCAATTTGCATTCTATGAAGGTAAAGTTCTTGCATCGACAAAGAACTCAAGCATCAAGATTTCCTGAGTGATTGAAGTTTAGAATGAGAGTGTCTACAAAATTTCCACTCATCCATTACAGGCTTTGTTGCATGATTCATCAAGTTCATGTGAGCTTTGGCATATAAAACTTGCTCACCTTCACTTCAGAGCACTTCCAACCATGGAGAAGATGGTCACGAGCCTTCCAAAACTCAGCCAGGAGCATGAAGGCTCTTGCAGAGGTTACGCTTTGGAAAGACTTGGATTTATTTGTTAAAGAATAAAGAATCTGAGGAAGTACTTGAGAGATTCAAGGAATTTAAAGCTCAAGTAGAGAACTTGTCCAGGAAGAGGATCAAAGTTCTGAGATCTGACAACGGAGGAGAATACATCTCTGGAAGCTTTTGTAAGTTTTGTATTGAGGTAGGGATTAAGAGGGAGTTCTTTGTCCCTTACAATCCACAACAAAATAGTGTTACAGAAAGGAAGAATAGATCCATTGTACAAGCAGGTAAAGCCATGATCCATGATCAAGATCTGCAAACCTTCCTTTGGGCTGAAGCTTCTAGGACAGTTGTTTATGTTCAAAATCGAAGCTCTCATCACATTTTGGAGAACATGAATCCTAAAGAAGCTTTCATAGGTGTGAAGCCAAAAATAAGTCATTTGAGAATCTTCAATTGTCTTGTGTATGTTCATGTGCCTAAAGATCAAAGGACAAAGTTGGAACCATTTAGAAAGAAGGGAATATTTGTGGGCTACAGCGAGTCTTCAAAATCCTACAGAGTTTACATTCTAGGTTAGAAACTGATAGATATCAGTAAGGATGTTTCATTTGAAGAAGATGTTGCATTCAAGAGATCTAAGGGAAATCATATGGAGATAGACAATGAAGATCAAGGGTCTCCTCAGGAAATAGAATTTGACCATACTCCTGAGATTCAGAGGGAGGCTACTAAACCTAAAGAAGAGGATGATCCAGTTGAGCCTTTGGAACCTACTGATGGGCCGAGAGACATTGTGATTGGTCAAAAGAGACCTCTTTGGGCTAGGCAAACAATGCAGGAGGCATAAAAGTTTGTAGCCCCTAGAGGAACATTTAGAGAAAGTAAAAGACCATAAAATTTTTCAAGCTATGTTGCATTGATGAGTCAAATGATTGAATATGAGCCTTCTAGTGTTGAGAAATCTTCAAGTAAGCAAGTATAGAGAGATGTTATGGCTGGAGAGTATCAATCTATTCTCAAGAATGATGTTTGGGATATAGTACCTAGACTAGAAGGAAAATATGTTGTATCTTCTAAGTGGTTGTTCAAGATCAAGCGTGCGGCTGATGGAAGCATTGAGAAGTACAAGGCTAGATTTGTGGCTAGAGGATTCTCTTAGAAAGAGGGAATAGACTATGAGGAAACCTTTGCTCCAGTTGCTCGTTATACTTCCATCAGGACTATCATTGTTGTTGTAGCAGCTAAAGGATGGAAATTACATCATATGGACATGAAGACAACATTTCTAAATGGTGTAATTGAAGAAGAGGTATAAATTGAGCAACCTGATGGATTTGAGGTTCATGAGAAGGAGTCTCATGTTTGCAGATTGAAGAAGGCTTTGTATGGCCTTAAGCAGGCTCCTCACACTTGGTATGAGAGAAATTATAGATACCTGATGAGCTTGGGATTCTCCAAGAATGATGTTTATTCAAACCTATACTTCAAGGTAATTGATGGCGAAGCATTGATCTTGGTTCTATATGTTGATGATTTATTTCTTACTGGAGAAGATCACCTCATTATCAAATGCAAGGAGTTAGCTTCTGAATTTGAAATGAAGGATCTTGGATACATGCATTACTTCCTTTGTTTAGAAGTATGGAAGAGGCCTAATGAGATCATTCTGAGTCAAGGGAAGTACACAATAGACATCCTAAAGATATTTGGTATGATGGATTGCAAATCCATTTCTACACCTATGGAGACCAATTTGCGCAAGTTAAAAGAGGTTGCAACTAGTTCAAATCTGGTGGATCCTACTATGTACATGCAATTAATTGGATCGTTGATGTATCTAGTCAATACTAGACTGGATATTTGCTATGCAGTGAGTACATTTAGTTAGTTCATGTGTGAACCAAGGAAAATACATCTAGTTGTAGCAAAGAATATCTCGAGATACTTGCATGGCATAGTTGGGTATGGCTTGAGATATTCTTCTGGTGTGGACTTGAAGCTACATGGATATTCTGATTTTGATTAGGTAGGGTGTGTTGCTGATTAGAAGAGAACCTTTGGATGTTGTTTTAGTTTGGGGTCTGCGATGATCTCCTGGTGTAGCAAGAAGCAGTCTTTAGTGGCACTGAGCACTGTAGAGGGAAAGTACATTGCAGCTTGTGTGGAAGCTCGAGAAGCAGTGTGGCTTTGAAAGCTCCTTGTAGGATTGTTTGGAAAATCATTAGAGCTGACTGTCATTCATTGTTATAATCAAAGTTGTGTGAAGCTTTCTGTCAATCTAGTGTTTCATTATAGAACTAAACATGTTGAGATCAAATACTACTATATCAGAGAAATGGTATTGAGGAAAGCTATCCAGTTGAAGTATATTAGCACTGATGAGCAAATGACTGATATTCTCACCAAGCCTCTCTCTAGAGTAAAGTTTGTGTACTTTCGAGACAAACTTGGAATTGTGGAGAATGAATCCCTAGCTGAGTGGGAGACTCAACTTTAGTGATCTTTTGCGATCTGCTTTAATGCATTTTTTCTTTGTGAGAAAAATTTGAGGTGAAAGCCCTTGTTTAATGCTTTTTTTTTGTGAAAGAAATTTGAGGTTAAATCCCTTTTTTAATGCATCTTTCTCTATGAGAGAAATTTGAGGTGAAATCCCTTGTTTCCACCCTCTAGGAGTAGCCATGGTGGATTTCATGTTGAGTGACTCCATGACAACATCGCGTGAGAGAGTATGTGATGATTTTCTCATGCTTGTGTTTATTCACTCTTTGGGAGTAGCCATGGTGAGCATCATGATGATATGATGACATCACACTGAGTGATTCCATGATGGGAACTTGTGTACATATGCTTTACCATGCATGGGAGTAGCCATGATGGTTTATATCATGTTGAGCGAATCTGTGATGTGCTCCTTCCACATATGGGTGTAGCCATTGTGGATGAAATTGGATAGCTAGAAGTATTCCTCCCTAGCTGAGAGGGAGTGTTGATGTTCAGTCGCGAGATTCTTACTTCCCAATAGCAATTTCATTAAATACATGATAGTTGTTGGCTATGCATTTAATATGAGAAAAAATATTGGCATTATAATTTATATTCTATTCAAGGCCGACATCCCTTGATATTCGTCACCTTTGTAAAATCACATCTCTTCACTTGAGGCCGACTTTGTATCATGAAGAGTCACATTCTTTGGAGGTCTTCTCTTCACGTGATATATATATATATATATATATTAGATGTTGTTTGTTCACTTCACATCATATTCATCAATTACACACATCCATTCATAGTTCGAGTTTATATAAGTGTGAGTTTCTCTAAGAGCAGATCAAAGCTTATAAGGAGGCTAATATATTATCATTAAAAGAGTTGTATTTTCTTCAAGAGATCACATCATAGTGGTGTTGTTGTTTGGCCTCATAATTGGCCTCATTGTAGAGGAGATTATTGTTTCATATTCAATATATAAGTGATATATTGTTGCTGGATTTTTCTCCCTCAAGTGGAGGGTTTTCCTAGGGTATATGTTGTGTTTATTTGTTTGAATTTGAATTAAAATCTGATTATTCACATCTGATCATAAAACTAACACCTCTATTCCTTCTTTCGCCATTGCTGATAATAAAAACACCATTCTCGCAGATGGTCCTATAGTCAAAGTGAATCAAATTCCTTTGGGATATGAGATCCTTGTATTCAGAACCCAAGCCTTTTCCACCTCAACTAGTCAGGCTCCATCAACTAATTCCTTCTTGATTGATTTATTATAAACATGGGACATATGCAATCACAATTGGTTAGCCTAACTAGCTCTACCTCTATATCCACTTTGCAACCATATTATCATCATAGTCCTTTAGCCCTTTCTATTCTAAATTCTCCTATCCCTCAAGGGATAAAAAATCCTAAGTTTGATAAATAGAGTGGCATAGGTGATTCAAAGACCCATGTCTCGTCCTTTACTGTCATGTGTACTAATTTATTCCATCAGGATGCTTTTTTAGCAAAGCTATTCCCATGATCCCTCAAGGATGTTGCATTGGAATGATATTGCTCACTTCTTGAAAAATCCATCTTTTCCTTTGACCAATTGGTTAATCAATTCTTAAAACAATGAAACATGAGGATCCCTCCTCATCCTCCTATCTTCATAATCGATTAGTTGTGTCTATTTCTAGGGAGTCTAAAAGAAACAAAGTAGCAAACATGGTTTCCATTCCTATTGAAAAGAAATCTATAGTACGAAAAAAAATATTTACAAAGTTATTTGATTATGATGCTAATGTTCTTTAGAAGATATTAAAATATGGCTTAATCTCTCTCCTAGAAATAAGTATATTATCTGAGCCTTATCTAATTTGGTATGATGCGTACAAGTTTTGTTAATATCACCGGGTACCTAGTCATGATATTGAATGTTGTGTGCATCTTAGAAATTTCATCCAAGACCACATAGATAGTGGTACCATTTCACTTGATGGTAAGAAACAAAGTTCCAACAAATCTATAGATAAGCCTAACAACCAACTATAGATATACATAGATCCTTTCCCTTCCCATTCTGCTAACTTGATAATAAATGAATCTTCATTTGCTGGTCCTAGCCCTTTTGAGTATGTGAAAATGGTATCATTCTCTTTTATTCCTCCTTCAAGTCATGTGGGAAGAATTATTGTATTACATTCACACCACATGACTCGCCTTTGAACAGGGAACCTTCTCTGTTATATGTCCCAGCTTAGGTCAACAAAAACATTGTAACTAGCTTTATGGTTGACACTTCTAGTGGGGTTAATGTCATTATGGAGGATACCCTCTTTATTAATAATTTACATATGGATAAGTATGAGGAGTCGAATTCCACTATCCATACTCATGATGGATTTTTTGTGCCTCCTATTGCTTCCATCTCTTTGTTAGTCCTTATTGGACCTAAGTCTATTGATACCTCATTTGTTGTGATGGTTGAATGTGACCTATTTATGGTAAGACTAGGAATTTCATGGCTAGTCTCCATGAATGTAGTTGCTTCAGTTGTCCATAAATATCTAAAATTTCCTCATGATGGCATAGTGTAGACTATACAAGACATTGGGTATAAACCACTTGTGTCACATGGGGCTTCTCTCTAGACCATTTTTGTCTTTCCATTATTGGACCTTTACCACCCCATGAAGACTTATTTTACAAGGCCTATTATAGGTACAAGATGGGAGTTGTGGCCCTTAATTTTTTTTTCTTTCCTTCCTCTCATGTGATTTCCATGAAGGCCTTTATGTGCGTGCAACAACCTGCCTTGTCCTATGCACCTTCCTATTTGAAGGCTAAGGACAAGTAGGTTCTCACCCATAAACCTTCCCCTTCTTCTTCTATGAATTCACAACCCTTGGTGGTGTCCTTAGTTCCTTCTACGTTGTCTAGCAAAAGAAAAAGAAAGGAACTTGTGTCATGCCCAAGTTTAAAATCCAAGTCTTCTGACTCTCAGTTTTTCCTATTATTCCCTGAACCACCCTCTATGGTAAGGGAAAATGGGTGCCTAACGTTGGTTCATCTTCTCTTGTTCTAACATCTCGGCCCCTGAGGCCTCCTCCTATTCGTCCACCTACTTCCAAAGTAGACAAAGGAAAGGATCCCGTGGCTGAGACAATTGTATCTCTTTCTATAGTTCCCCATGTTCCTCCTCCTATTCTTCAGGAGCCTGCTCTTTTTCTATTAATGGTTGTGAAGACCACTCCTCTGGTTGAATAGGATCCTCTAGATTCTTCTCAACCTACTATTCCTAGTGCCCATAGCCATTGTAACCAACTTGCATGTGAGTGTAAACATTACTGATGGATATTGGCTTGGGAATGCGAGGCTTCATAGAAGATTAACGAGGAGCCTCCTATTCCTCCTTCTGCTTCTGCTTCTATTTTTGTTCCTATATCTGTCTTTTCTTTTGTTCCCATCGCCTCTATCTTGCTTCCATATTCCTTGATGGATCTTGATGAACCTCACTCTAAGAAGGTGCAAGTGTTCATTGCTCCTTCAAAGCCTCCCTTGATAACCTCCTTTCCCTGAGCCATTGACATGCCTCATACAAAGGTTTTGTCTTCTATGGCTCCTCTTTCTTCTTCTTCATCTTTTGCTTCTAACATGAGGATTCCACATTCTCCACTTAAGAAAAAGTTAAAACATGACCTTTTTCCAAATGATGTTCACAAAAATGTCTTCTTTGTCTTCTACATCCTGTTCTACTTTGGCTTTCATTTCTCTTGTGACAGATGTGTCACCTCCTTCCCTAGATTTTGTCACTTCCCCTCTTCCATAGGTCGGTAATAACTCTCTAGTTTCTCATCCTCCTTCCATTCAGTCACATCACTTCACTCTAGATAAGTGTGTTGGATTTGATGGAGGAAATCTTGACTTTGTTATCTATCTTTGTTAGATCAATGACCTTGACCTTGCAAGAGCTTATTGATGGAGACCTTGAGAGGCCTTCTCCTTAGCCCTTACTATAGGTGGTTCAACTGGTATTGCCCTTGCTATCACTCCCCTATAGGCTCGTCTTCCTTCCCCCTATGATGATCTAGATTGGAAGCAAGATGACTTGTTGGTGGTGTCAAACTAGAGCAATGCCCTTTCTTCATCTTTAGATTAGATTTGTGTGTTTGCTTGGGTTCCCCCATTCTTGTCTAATTATTTTTGTGCTCTCACTTGGAGGACGCTTGATACCCTTGTAGGTACTTGGATATTGGAGAGAAAACCTACCATAAAAAAATTCTTCTATTTGTCATAAAATTTTTCTTTTCACACCAGGGATGATACAAAGCATTGGGGCATTTAGGCCTATTCCATGTTGAAACGGATTTTTTTTGTCTTCATATGCTCTTCTTCTCATTCCAATCTATTTGGGGGATGATGAAAATTCAAACATATTATATTATATTTATCTATATATACTTATGATCAATTTTGACCCCAAATAATTGGATCCACTTGTGATCTTGATTTCTTTATCTGTAATTTTATTAATGTTGTGGATTATACTTTTTACCCCTTCGGTTAACAAGATTCCATGAATACATTTCACCATGTATGTCATGAAACAACATCTCTTTGCATTTTCTTCTCCTTAGAATGACGCGTGCTCCTTTGTGTAGCATGCATCATTATAAAGGCGGATTGTCATGTCTAATTATTTCCTTATCATTTTTCAAAAATAATGTCTTAAAAATCTTGATGTCTCTTGATTTTGTAATCTAGCTTGGGGGCAACTTGACTAGACATGTCTCATATTTTTGTGAAAGGGATTCTCCTCCCTTTTTGGGTCTTTTTCTATCATGCATTTTTATATCTTCTTAGCGTATGGTCTCTAGCTTGCTAGCCATACCCATAAATGTTGTCTTTTATCTAATCAGATTATATGATGTCTATTTTTCACTTTTTTTCCTAACATGTTTGTTTATAGCTAACATGTTTGTGGTGAGATTGCCGTCAACTTTGTAGGATGGATGACCCATGTCCTCTTTGTGTCCTGACTTAGCTTCTCAATTGCATATACCAGATTGAAGATCTTGTTGGATCTCAATTGTGTTTATAGTTTGTCCTTGATGATAAAATCCCTTTCAGTTGGTTATCTTTGATGATCAGTCTCAGTTTGGATCCTTATGCTTTATTATGGCACTTCTTTGATGTCTCTTGGCTATTACATAAAGTTATTTGTTATGATTCAAATTCATGGTGATGAGATCTCTAGTTCATGTTATGAAATCTATTTCTTTGACTGACAGAGTTTGACAGATGGTCTCTTTGTCAGGATGGTTCTTCTTGCATACCACTGGTGTATTTCACATGATTACAAGCCAATTGATTACAATCTTTGATCTCACATTTTTGAAGGCATTACAATTACCTTGGTTCTAACATCTCTTTTGTCTAATGTTTTTGGTTGTTTCTCTTTCGGGCTACACATATTGGCGTGAGAATGGTAGGGTCTCCCTGATCCATTTTGAAATGTCTGTGTTGCCTATCGGCAAGACATTTATGATGTCATGTCGATTGGATTTTTTCATTCAGGCAGTTTTCGGCAAGTGTTACATCATTGGTATGGGGTCACATTGAAATTGTTATGTCTCACCGACCATATGCATGTGGACATCTATCGGTGAGACATTCACGTGGTTTCGGTGACCGAGGATGAAATTTTCGGTAGGAGTTTTGTTATCGGGATAGTGTCTCATCGAACTTGAAATGTCTCCCCGACTAGTGCATATGGAGGTTCATCGGCAGACCTGGGCGGTATCGGAATAGGTCTTGACGAAGTGGTTTTGTCTCATCGACATCACATCTAGGCTTTCACTTCGGCCAAACATAATGTATTCGGTATATAGTCTCACCGAAGATTTTTTGTCTCACCGATCGATGCACTGAATATCTTATCGGCATAAGGTTACTGGTTCGGTGAAATGTTATATCGACTCCGTAGTGTCTCACCGACTTTATGCAAAGGGTTATTTCGCTGAGACTCTTGTAGCATCGGAGTAATGTCATAGCGAACCCGTCAGGTCTTTCCAACTAAGTCTTATGAGGGGCTTTTAGTGAGAGGTTGGTATTGTCTCAGCGACTCAGAGTGGATAAAGTTTTTATTCGGTATGACATAGTGTGCTCTCCGAGAGGTCTCCCCGACATTGATATGTCTCACCGATGGAATACAAATGGACTTTATCGGTGTGAGATTTTTTCTCTCTTGGCGATCTGAGGTGAGTTTGGGGGTTTTGATATGACATAATGTATTCGTTATGACTGCTCCCCGACTCTGATGGGTCATGGCAAAAGCGATAACTAAGGGGAATGACTGGCAATTTAATTGCCTTTGGTAGGACTATCTGGATGTCTCGACGACCAATGTGTATCAAGTGGCTTTCGGTAAAACAAAAGGTATTCTATATAACGTCTCCCTGACAATATGATGTCATAGCGAAAAAATGTGGGATGAATGACGGTGTTAAAGTTGACTTCAGTAAATTGAAAAGAAAGTTACTTAGGGAAAAAGTTTGTGATTATTATTTTTGGCTGGGTATGGAACCCTAGCCAGGCTGCCATCATGAGAATTTAAGTTTCATTTTTTGTTGGCTGTAACGACTTTTACAGTGGTATATGGAAGCTCGACAGTGGTTAATGGAGCCATGGGAGTTGCAGATTTGTTTGGTATGTATGCGTTTCATGCTGCACATACTGGTTTATAATCACCATTTTTTAACTGCTCTTTGCTTCTCAGTTACTAATGTGGCAAATGATGCTCTGATAGAATATTGTTATTCATGCATTAGAAGTTATGTTTTACAGTGATGGGCAGTTGTGCTTTTTTAAGCAGTGAAATAATCTCATGCATTTCAGATTTGTTGAGAACGGCTCTTAGCTAGGTGAAACGGCTCTTGTTTTGGAAAATTAATTTCACCTTGTCTAATAATTTGTCTAGGTACAAGATGAAGATTTCTTTTATAAACGGCTTTGTTAAGTTCAGTCAAAATCATTTCAGGATGGTTGTTTAGTTATTACTTCTGATGATAGTTACTTATTTGGCATTTACATCACAAAGAGTTATCTTTTCTCTATGCTCCTTTGACCACGAAATTCATTGAAGATTTGATACCTAAAAAGGTGTATAAATAGAAGCAAAAAATTATGTTTTCTATTTTGTTGTTGTAATTATGAGATTATCATTCCTTGGCTATATGAAAATCTATAGATAAATTCTACAATAAAATCTGAATAACAAGATGCAAAGATGTTGTAAATTTCTTCTCTATATAATATTTTAGGGATTCAATCATCGAATCCTTAGGGTATTCTGTAGACGAGAAAAGATAGAGATATGTGCTTAACTGAAAACAGAGAAATCCTCTGAGTCATTATAATTGTTCAAAACATAATTTGAGGGGTTCGTACTCCTTGAGATGGGTGTCTCAAAATGAGGGGTTGGTGCTCCTTGAGTTGGTGCTCAAAAATCAGCCTATAAGGTATTGTGAACAGTTGTTTAAAAAGATTAATCTTGCAAGGCATTTCGGGAGTGGTTTTTATACCCCAGGAGGGTTTTCCACTCGACAAAATCTTGTGTCTCTTTGTTCTTCTATGTGCTCTATACTTTACTGTGTTGTTGTTTCAGTTCACTGTTGGGATTATTACTTTTCTCAATTTTGTTTATGAATGATTACATTCAACTCATGAATGCTTTAATTAGAGTAATATTGAGATCAAATCTGAGCTATGTTTTTGAATTAATGAAAATTGGTCAAATATGTTAAGACACTGATTCACCCCCCCTCTTAGTGTCATTTTAACTCCAACAATTGGTATCAGAGCGTAGGGTCCTCTGAAAGGTTTTAATCACCTTAGATTGATCTTGGTATTGGAGTTTGTTTTTAATGGCACATTCTCAAGACGGTGCCTCTGTAACCAGAGCTCCGTTATTGGATGGAACAGATTATGTGTTCTGGAAAATCAAAATGGAAGCTTTTCTTGTTTCTTTTGATGTTGATGTTTGGAGCATTGTCTTAAATGATTACAATGTACCAGCCTCTATTCCCACTGATGCTGCTGAAAAAAAGAGGCATGAAACAAATGCCAGAGCTAAGCATGCCATCTTGTGTGGGTTAACTAAAGATGTGTTCATTAAAGTCATGCATTGCAAATGTGCTCATGAAATCTAGGAAAAACTTGAAACTATATATCAAGGGAATGAGAAAGTCAAACTATCAAAAATCATTACACTCAAACATCAGTTTGAGGAGTTGAAAATGAAGGACGATGAAAAAGTGGCTAAATATTTCCTAAGAGTTGATGAAGTTTTCAATGCAATGAAAGGTCTAGGTCAAGAGATTAATGAATTTGATATGGTCACAAAGGTTGTTAGAACCTTACCATCCAAATTTGAATCTAAGGTTTTAGCCCTAGAAGAAAAGAAACACTTTGATAAACTTACCTTAGACAGCCTGCAAGGAATACTTACTGCCTATGAAATGAGAACTAGCAAAAATAATTCAACAGGAAAAGAAACTACCTTTAACACTAAAAAGAAAGAAAAGGTCGAAGTAAGTGAATTAGAGTTGTTTGATTCTAAAGAATCCCATTTTGTTAGAAGATTTAAAAAGGGATCGGGAAAATATAAGGGAAAACTTCCCTTTAAATGTTTTAACTGTGGAAAAATAGGTCACTTTGTTGCAAAGTGTCCCTATGATGATCAAATCTGTGACAACGAGACAACTAAAAAACTGCCTAAGAAGAAGGCCTTCAAACCTAATCGAAACTTCTATTTCAAAAAGAAGAAAAGTCTATTTAGTAAGGATGAATCTGATATTGAGTTTGAAGATTCATCAGTTGAAGAAGATGAAACCTTTTTCATGGCTGAAATTACTCAGCAAAATGATTCAAACACCATTGACATTGAAGAAGGTGAAGTAGATCTTGAAAGTGAGCTGAAATGTGCTTTACAAGAGATCAAAAAACTCAAAAAACAAGTTATTTCTCAAGAACATAAACCAGATCAAGAAATGGTCTCTCTGAAAACTCAACTTGAAGAAGCTAAAAGAGTTGAAGATTGTCTTTGAGAGACTGTAAGCTGCAAAGATCAAGAAATTTGAAAACTCGAACAAGAAGTAGTCTATCTTAGGAAGGAAATTGAAAAATATGAAAGCACTCTAAAATTGAATGAGATGCTCAGCAAGCAGAAGATGTACAAAGATAAAACTGGTGTTGGTTTTGAAAAGGGTGAATGCTCAATTGACAATGCAAAACAAAACCCCTCTTCTGAAGTCAAAGGTTCAGGTTCAAATCACTCAAAATTTGGTAAGGATCATGTTCAGTCTTTAAGAGGTAATAGATCTTCATACAGAGTCAATCCTTTCTTCTATGGTTATTATTTTTTCTACAACAAATTTGGCCATAAGGTGAGCACTTGCAAGCTTATGAATCCTAGAATACCCAGGTTTGGTCTTAGACAACACTATGGTTTTGTAAGACAGATCAGATGTTTTAAATGCAATACTTTGGGACATTCTGTCAAACAGTGCAGAACTGATCTCCAATCTAAACAACAGAAAATTAAAAAGGTTTGGAAACCTAAGACTGTCAACAACATTGAGCAAACTATGTTGGTCCAAACAACTTTTCATTCCAAGAAAAAGGACTTATGGGTCATGGACAGTGGATGTTCTAACCATATGACTGGTGAAAAGGATAAGTTTATAAATCTTGAAGATTATGTAGGTGGATATGTTAAGTTTGGTGATAACTCTGGTATTCAAATTAAAGGTAGAGGTTCACTTCTTCTGAATGAAGACACTCCTATCTACAATGTGTACTATGTGGAAGGTCTCAAGCACAATCTTCTAAGTGTTAGTCAAATCTGTGATAGTGGTTATCATGTTCTTTTCACTTCACAGGGATGTGAGATTAAGAAAAAGCTTGGAAAGGCCATTGCAGCTGGAAGGAGGACAAAAGGAAATGTGTACAATCTTCTCGACACATCAAGCAATGAAAATAATCAAGGTATGTGTTTAATGGGCCAAATTGAAGAGAGCTGGTTATGGCATAAAAGATTAGGACACATAAATTTTGAAAATCTAGTTAGAATCAATAAGAATCAGAATGTTAGAGGTTTACCAATCCTTAACAAGCCAGAAAATTCTGTGTGCAAAGAATGTCTAAGTGGTAAACAAACAAAAGTCAATTTCAAAACAAAAGAACATTCTTCTTCAAAACCTTTACAGCTTGTGCATACTGATTTATGTGGACCAACTAGAACAAGGTCTATTAATGGTGAAAAGTACTTTATGCTATTTGTGGATGATTATACTAGAATGGTTTGGGTAACATTTCTTAAGCACAAATCAGAAGCATTTGAAAGGTTTAAAATATTTCATAAATTGGTTGAGAAGGAATCTGATTTGAAACTTAATGTCTACGATCTGGCAAAGGAGGTGAGTTCACTTCTCAAGAGTTTATTGATTACTGTGAATAGCATGGCATTAAAAGACAGTATGCTACAACTAAAACACCTCAACAAAATGGGGTAGTTGAACGTAAAAATAGAACTGTAAAAGAAATGGCTAGAACCATGCTAGATGAAGCTAAGTTGTTTGATATGTATTGGAAAGAAGTTGTTCATATAGCTGTATACATTTTGAATAGAGTGCAGCTTAGGGTGAAATCTAAACACACTCCTTATGAACTTTGGTATGGAAAAACTGCTTCAGTCAAATACTTTAAAATTTTTGGAAGTAAGTGTTTTATCAAGAAAGATGATGATAACCTTGGGAGCTTTCAATCAAAGAGTGACGAGGGTATCTTTTTGGGATATTCAACTCACAACAAAGCTTATAAATGCCTTAACAAAAGGCTTAACAAGATTTTTGAAGTTGTGAATGTAAAGTTTGATGAAAGATTACATTTAGATGCTGACATCTTGCAGGATAATGAGGAAGAACGGCTTGAACTTGAATCAAATTCAGAAGATGCTGAAACAACAAAGTCTTTTGCTGAATCAACAAGCCCTAAAAATGAAAAAGAAAGTCCTGAAAAGGTTGCATCAAAAGCTCCTTTGAAAACTCTAGCTATATATCACCCCAAAGATCAGATTATTGAGGATAAAAATGCAAGAGTTCAAACTAGAAGAAAGGCTGCAAAATCTGATGAAAAGGCACAAATTGCTTTCTGTCTAGTTACTCAGTTTGAGCCTAAATTTTTTAATGAAGCTCTCACAGACTCATGTTGGCTTAATTCTATGTAGGAAGAAATTGATTAGATTGAGAAAAATTAGACTTGGGAGTTAGTCCCAAGACTAGATGACAAGAATGTCATTGGAGGCAAATGGATATATAGAAACAAGGTTGATGAAAATGGTAATGTTAATCGCAACAAAGAAGTTTTTTTTTACAAAGGCTATGCTCAACAAGAAGTTATTGATTTCGGAGAAACCTTTGCACCCGTTGCTAGATTAGAATCTATTAGAATATTCTTGGCTTATTCTGTTTATAAAGACTTTACTATTTATCAAATGGATGTCATAACTTCTTTTTTAAATGGCTATTTAGATGAAGAGGTCTATGTTGAACAACCTGAAGGATTTATGTGCAAAGATAAGATTGATCATGTTTACAGATTGAAAAAGGCCCTCTATGGCTTAAAACAAGCACCTAGAGCTTGGTACTCTAGGCTGGACAGTCATTTGCTTTCAAATGGTTTTGTTAGAGGAGGTGTAGATAGCAATCTTTATGTTAAAACTGAAGGTTCTGATATTCTGGTTGTTGAAATTTATGTTGATGACACTATCTTTGGCTGCAACAATGTTACTTTGAGTAAAAAATTCTCTCAGCTAATGGAATCTGAATTTGAAATGTCATTATTAGGAGAATTAAATTTCTTCTTGGGTCTTCAAATCTCTCAATGCGAAAATGGAATATTTCTCTCAAACCAAGTATGCTAGAGAGATGCTTAAGAAATTTCAGATGGATGAATGCCATCCAGTTAGCACTCCTATGGTTACTGGATGCAAAATTACTAAGGTTGATGATTCTCTTGATACAAATCAAACTAAATATAGATCAATGATTGGCAGTCTGTTATATTTAATTGCTTCTAGACCTGACATCATGCATGCAGTTTGCACTGTTGCACGGTTTTAGGATCATCTAAAGAATCCCATGTCACTACTGTTAAAAGGATTTAAATACATTAAGGGCACTCTTGATTATGGTCTTTGGTATCCTAGAAGCAATGATTTCTCTTTGATTGCTTATACTGATGTTGACTGGGCTGGTTGTTTGGATGATAGGAAAAGCACCAGTGGTGCTGCATTCTTTCTTGGTGATCGTTTAGTGGCATGGCACAACAAGAAATAAGTATCTGTTTCTCTTTCTACTGGTGAAGTAGAATACATTGCTGCCACTTCATGTTGTACTCAAGTTCTTTGGATGAGTCAAACTCTATCTGATATGGGTATTGAAGTTCCTAAACCTATTTCTATTCTCTGTGATAACACTAGTGCGATAAATATATAAAAAAATCCTGTTATGCATTCTCGCACTAAACATATTGCTATCAAGTTTCACTTTCTTCAAGAAAAGGTACTGGCTAATGATGTCTGCTTACAGTTTGTTGGTTCACAAGATCAGGTGGCTGACATTTTCACTAAGCCTTTAGCAAAAGAGTTATTTGAAAGGCTAAGACTTCGATTGGGAGTTATCTCTCAATCATTACTTCACTAAATCTCCAAGCTACTACTTAGGGGGAGCATGTTATATGTTTTGATTCACTTACAACTCTCCTACCATCTTGGTTGCTGCACTGTTACTCTTCTTGCAGCTGTTTCTCATGATATTTTGGTTGACTTCTCAGTTGTGTTTCATGGAAATGCACATTCTTCTCTTCTATTCTTTGTAATTGAGGCAAAAAGGGGGAGAGTCATTTGTGTTTTTCCATCAAGGACAAAGGGGGAGTTTGTTGGATCTCAGTTGTGTTTATAGTTTGTCCTTGATGACAAAATCCCTTTCAGTTGGTTCTCTTTGATGATCAATCTCAGTTTGGATCCTTATGCTTTAATTGGCACTTCTTTGATGTCTCTTGGCTATTACAGAAAGTTATTTGTTATTATTCAAATTTATGGTGATGAGATCTTTGGTTCATGTTATGAATGCCATTTCTTTGACTGATAGAGTTTGATAGATGGTCTCTTTGTCAGGATGGTTCTTCTTGTATACCACTAGTTTATTTCACATGATTACAAGCCATTTGATTACATTCTTTGATCTCACATTTTTGAAGGCATTACAGTTACCTTGGTTCTGACATCTCTTTTGTCTAATGTTTTTGGTTGTTTCTCTTTCGAGCTTACACATATCGGCGTGAGAATGTCAGGGTCTCCCTGATCCATTTTGAAATGTCTGTGTTGCCTATCGGCAAGACATTTATGATGTCATGTCGATTGGATTTTTTCATTCAGGCAGCTTTCGACAAGTGTTACACCGTCGGTATGGGGTCACAATGAAATTGTTATGTCTCACTGACCATATGCATGTGGAAATCTATCAGCGAGACATTCACGTGGTTTCAGCGATCGAGGATGAACTTTTCAGTAGGAGTTTTGTTATCAAGATAGTGTCTCATTGAACTTGAAATGTCTCCCCGACTAGTGCATATGGAGGTTCATCGCCAGACCTAAGCGGTATCGGAATAGGTCTCGACGAAGTGGTTTTGTCTCGCCGACATCACATCTGGGGTTTCTCTTCGGCCAAACATAATGTATTTGGTATATAGTCTCACTGAAGATTTTTTGTCTCACCGACCAATGCACTGAATGTCTTATTGGCATAAGGTTACTACTTTGGTGAAATGTTATAACGACTCCATAGTGTCTCACCGACTTTATGCAAAGGGTTATTTCACCGAGACTCTTGTAGCATCAGAGTAATGTCATAGTGAACCCATCAGGTCTTGCCGACTAAGTCTTATGAGGGGCTTTCGGTGAGAGGTTGGTATTGTCTCAGTGACTCAGAGTGGATAAAGTTTTAATTCGGTATGACATAGTGTGCTCTCTGAGAGGTCTTCCCGATATTGATATGTCTCGTCGATGGAATACAAATGGAATTTATCAGTGTGAGATTTGTTCTCTCTTGGCGATCTTAGGTGAGTTCGGGGGTTTCAATATGACATAATGTATTCGTTATGACTTCTCCCCGACTCTGATGGGTCATGGCGAAAGCGATAACTAAGGGGAATGATTGGGAATTTAATTTCCTTTGGCAGGACTATCTAGATGTCTTGACAACCAATGTGTCTCAAGTGGGCTTTTGGTAAAACAAAAGGTATTCTATATAACATCTCCCCGACAGTATAATGTCACAGCAAAAAACTGTGGGATGATTGACAGTGTTAAAGTTGACTTCGGTCAATTGAAAAGAAAGTTACTTAGGGAAAAAAATGTGATTATTCTTTTTGGCTGGGTATGGAACCCTAGCCAGGCCGCCATCATGAGAATTTAAGTTTCATTTGTTGCTGGTTGTAACGGCTTTTATAGTGGTATATGGAAGCTCGACAGTGGTTGATGGAGCCATGGGAGTTGCAGATTTGTCCGGTATGTATGCATTTCATGCTGCACATACTGGTTTATAATCACCATTTTTTAACTGCTCTTTGCTTCTCAGTTACTAATGTGGCAAATGATGCCCTGACAAAATATTATTATTCATGCACTAGAAGTTATGTTTTACAGTGATGGGCAGTTGTGCTTTTTTAAGCAGTGAAATGATCTCATGTGTTTTAGATTTGTTGAGAACGACTCTTAGCTAGGTGAAACAACTCTTGTTTTGGAAAATTAATTTCACCTTGTCTAATAATCTTGCTAGGTACAAGATGAAGATTTCTTTTATAAACAGCTCTATTAAGTTCAGTCAAAATCTTTTCAGAATGGTTGTTCAGCCGTTACTTCTTATGACAGTTACTTATCTGGCATTTACATCACAAAGAGTTATCTTTTCTCTATGCGCCTTTGACCATGAAATTCATTGAAGATTTGATACCTAAAAAGGTGTATAAATAGAAGCAGAAAACTATATTTTCTGTTCCGTTGTAATTCTGAGATTACCATTCCTTGGATGTATAAAAATGTATGGATAAACTCTGCAATAAAATCTGAATAACAAGATGCAGAGATATTGTAAATTTATTCTCTATATAATATTTTAGGGATTCAATCATCGAATCCTTAGGGTATTTTGTAGATGAGAAAAGATAGAGATATGTGCTTAACTGAAAATAGAGAAATCCTCTGAGTCATTATAATTGTTCAAAACATAATTTGAGCGGTTGTTACTCCTTGAGATGGGTGTCTCAAAATGAGGGGTTGGTGCTCCTTGAGTTGGTGCTCAAAAATCAGCCTATAAGGCATTGTGAACAGTTGTTTAAAAATATTAAGCCTGCAAGGCATTTCAGGAGTGGTTTTTATACCCTAGGAGGGTTTTCCACTCGAAAAAATCTTGTGTCTCTTTGTTCTTCTGTGTGCTCTCTACTTTACTTTGTTGTTGTTTCAGTTCACTGTTGGGATTATTACTTTTCTCAATTTTGTTTATGAATGATTACATTCAACTCATGAATGCTTTAATTAGAGTAATATTGAGATCAAATCTGAGCTATGTTTTTGAATTAATGAAAATTGGTCAAATCTGTTAAGACACTGATTCACCCCGCCTCTTAGTGTCGTTTTAACTCCAACAAATCTATGTTCTCTTCATCCTAGGTATATTCTCTTCAACCTCTTTCTCTCTACTTTAGCTCACATATGTTAGAATGCACATGCCTGCTAAAGTGGGGGCAACATTTAATGCCAAAAATTTCAACCTTTACAATTTCACATTACATAACCTCCCCTTTAGCCTAATTAAAGTCGATAATGCAATTTCATTTTTTCCTAACTTTAATTTCACATTTTAACCCCTTATTTTTGGCTATTTAAGTGAATTTTTGTCATGGATGCTAATGCGACGCACATACATCTACATGCTATACAAACATCCTGAAAAGATTCCTACCTACAATATAGCCATTGGGATGTTGTAATTCTCACTTTCCCACAAATTTTAATGCCTCTATGGCTTGTAGACGCACTGAAAACTCCCATTAACATGCCTTTTCTCCATTCTAACCTCTCATTTCTTTCATTCTTTCAATCTGGCTCTCATTCTATTCAATATTTTTCACTCTAGCTCATTTTCTACACTATTTTCTCTCATTCTTGCAAGCTCTCTCACGTCTTGGCTCTCTACACTAGCACTTTGGTTCTCTTGGCACATATTGGGTGTTGCATACTCCTTTGGTATCACTTGATTGCTAAAGGGATGGTAACTACATCCTTTCTCATTGCATTAATGTTTATTTTCATTGCATGTTGTTATCTTAACTTGTTCATTTACATCTTTGTCATGCCTATCTATTCCATTCAACTTGTCTATTTTATTTCATCTATCTATCTATCTGGTTGTCCATGGAGGTGGGACACCTATGCGGGGGTTTGATTGAGGCAAGCCCCTTAAACAACCCCAACATTTTCCCCGTTTCCATGTGTGTGGTTTTTGAATTCTGATATTTCTTGTGAGTTCTCTTCTTTTCCACATCATCATTTCATTTCATTTATGCATGTTAGTTCCATTTCTATTATTTTTGTTATTTTGTTAGTTAAACACATTTTCAAGTTTTAATTATCAAATAGATAGTAGGTTCTCTGTACTTTCTTGTGACAAACTTTGTTTTCAGTCTGTACGAGACTACGTGCCATAGGGACATCTATGTACCACGCTTTCATCCTTGGTCAAGAGATTGTTGGTTTGTCTAGGAAACTTTTGAAGCTTGCTCTTTCGATTTCTGAAATACTTATCTCTTAATTCATCATAAAACATAAAATATAAGCAATATCCCTTGTCTTCCCATTTTTTCATCCAAGCTTTTGTCCTTGAGGTAGTTGAGAAATATTCACCCTTGATGGGAGGGTGTCAATTTTCCTCCTCGATAAACATTAAACATTAGAATACATCTTTAGAGTCCTCCAAGAATACCTTTGAAATGCCAAGCTCTCTACAAACACTCCATTTGAATAAGCATGTAACCAAACATCCCATGTCATGATTCAATCCTTACACATGCCAACAAGAGATGCTCTCAACCCCTTGGCGAAAATTTCCTTGCTAGCCAACCTTAGACAACTACTCATGTCTTTTCTTTTATAGAAACAAGCTCACACAAAACAACCTAGTGGTATTACATAAAACCATGTGACTAATACCACGAGCTTTCAAAACCATTAACCTCCACATTTAATTCTTGGTACTAATTTTTGCCAACATTAAATATTTTCCCATGTGTAACACCACATTAAATATTTAATCCAATGTTAGGTACAACACATAAAATGACTCCAATAATGCTATCCCATGTGATGCACATATCCCTAGATCCCCTGGGTGCACCACATAATAAATAATATTACATTATAACATTATGCAAGATGGAAAACACACCTTTTTCTAACAATGATCAACTTTGTGAGCACCTCTACCAATTCAACCCAATGTCTGGTTTCTTCTCACGTCATACTCATCAACATTTAAATTCCTTCTTCTTAGTAGACGATATGGAAAATCATCAAAAGTATACTGATATTTCTCTTCGAGGATAAAAAAAAGCATCACCTCTCCTTGAGGTGCTAACCTCCTAAGTATTATTATTTTTAGATGAATTAGTTCCATCTTTTGTCTTTCATTTTCCACGTTGATTTCTCACATTAGTCAAAAAAATTCCTTGTGTAGGTATACAACATATCTTTTTCTTATTTTATCCATGGCAAATCAAATATTCTAGAACTTGGTTTTTATAATAGAGTCGCCACTCCCTAAGGGAGAAAACTTTCTTTGAAGTTAATCTCACTGAAGTAACCCAAAACAACAATTGTTAATCACTTATGAAAATTTTGACTTTTGTAAATGAATCTAAGCAATTTTAATAGTCAATGTTCTCAACAATGGTGTCATTTTGTTAGGTCTGAAAATCACTATTCCACTTCCTAGAGAAAATTCTACTGACTAGGCCAAGGCTATTATCATGTGGGTAAAATAGTTCATCAACAAAATGGTGGAGGGTTCTAAGCTAACTTAACAAGAGTGGGTTATATCTTCCAAACTTTGAGCTTAGCTTAAATGTATGAGGGTATTCCTAGGGGTGTACATAAATAGATATTGAAATCACTTAGGATAACACAACATAAAAAATTATAGTCAGACACAACTAGTTTGATTAGCCCCTGAAATTGTCACTAGACTAAACAAATTGGCTATCTCTAAACCCTATATAGCTAATCTAACACCTTGAAAACATGTGCAGAGTGGGGCGAGTTTTATAATTCATATAGACTGGTTCTTTCCACTCTACAAACAATGATATCATGATTCGCGAAAAATAACTAAAAAAAATGTTTGTACAAATTTGTTTTGATATGGATGACTAGAACGCATACAAGAGATTGGTGTCTACTCCTGGGCAACATAGTCACAATAAGCAAGGAGGAAACACAAAGGGAAAATAAACTAATAATATCTTATTATCTAAAGCATTAATGAATATCATTCAAAAGTTATCTACTTAGTTATCCATCACTGTACTACCCAAACTCATATGAAATCACATTAAAGAGTTGTTGCAACCTATACAAAAAACTTAGAATTATGTCATATTCCTCTAATATTGATTACATTCACAACAAAAAATATGTTGAGGGAAACATGTAAGATTTGATATATTTCTTAGTTTACATACATAATCATGAAGATATAACATGGTTAATGATATTACAACATCCTCACTACAATATGCAGAACTAATATATCCCTGTAACTATTCTTTTATTTTTTACAAATTTTTACTTCCTTTGATTATTTATCTTCTCTTTTATATCTTCCAATCATGAAAATGATAGCCAAAAAATTCCAATAAAACCTAGCGATAGGAGAAACCCTAGGTCATATCACTATGGTAATATCCAATCGATGCTTGATAAACATTCCCTCCAAAACCAATGCAATAGATTGATCAAAGGTATTTGTAAACTTCTTATGAGTGATAGAGTGACACCAACAATTTGTAGATGAACCCCCAAGCGACAAGAAACCATTACAATATTAAATCATGGTTGATAAAAGGTTCACACTGGATCACCAACAAAATATCTCCTTGGTCATATTGATTTTCAATAGCTTCTTGTGGGTCAAAAGGCTCCATGGGTCATGATGAGTAAATAGCCTACAAGTGGATGCAAAAAAACTAAGTGCATTTGTCAAGTGAAAAATTATCTAGTTGAGATAAAAATTCTTGCAAAGTGATGTTGGCAAGGATGGTATAGTAATGACATTATCCAAGTGCGGATGTGAGAAAATGGAGTGGATTAGGTTTGTGGGCAAAGTCATTTAAACAAGATGAAGAAATTTTAAAAATGTGAAGTTTAGATGGGTGGAAAAGTTGCATAAGAAGAAAGTAGTAGAGAAAATAAAGTGAAATAGAAAAGTGCATGTGAAAAGAGAAGTTCACATGAAAATACTTGCAAAGGGGAAGATGATGTTAGCAAGTACAAGTGTGGGAAGATGTCCAGTCTATCAACTCGTAAAATATTTACCTAGATGATTTGGGAAAGCGCTTGTAGGAACTTGTTAGGAAAGTGGAAAATATGGGAAATTCGTTGGGATGTGGAATGGGTAGGTTCACATTAAAATTCCCACAAATATCTAGTTGGACAGGATTTTCCTATAAAGTGGGAGATTCCAAGTGAATCAAACATGTGAAGGGAAAAGAGGTGAAGTTTAGATGGAAGAGGGATTCCTACAAGTTTGACACTTAATTTATTAATGCTTAAGGCCTTTGTGGAAAAAACATGATTTATTGCACCATAGGAGAGAATGGATTGAAACTACACATTAGTGGGGTAATTTGTCGAGATAGGACATTTGCGGGTTAGATGGATTGAATTGGATGGAGTGATCAAACCTGCAAGCCTGTAACTTCTTAAGCATAAGAAATTTTGCAAAACATCAAAAGACAACTTGACTTAATTTTTCATGCTCTATCCATTGGTGCTAAGAAATTTTGACAAAACATGGCTTGTCAATTATTTCTCTAATCGATAATAAGCTTGGGCATAATGGTTAAGGCACAAAAGGGGAAGAGACTCAAGCAAAAAAGACAATTGCAGATTTGAGTTCCAATAGTTTGGTCAAAAACTATCCACCACCTATCCCAAAAGTTGTTTTTTATTTTCTCGTGGTTGTAGTAGTGGATTATAAATCTTATTCCACCCTTTTTTGATTGTGCATTAGTTTTGGGGTTAGTGAACAATGAACATAATTTTTGCTTGATAAATTTCTCATCCTTCACCCTGTCATAATATAATTTTGTGACATAAAATTGATGACAATTTTCTCTATGCGTTGTCCATGTGTTTATTTTTCCTATTACATAATCAATGTGAGATATCAAAGATTCTAATGATGATACAAGAGCTTGGTAGTGCATACTTGTTGCATTAGGGATTTTAATGTTTATGTCACCACTTTAAGCTCCATTTTATTGTTTTCAATTTTCCCTAATAATTATTTTGTGTTTTAGGATGATGCATGGGAATTGTAGGAGTTTGAGGGGGGGTTTTGTAATTCATGTTTTCCCTCATTTTATTGATGCATTTAATTAAATAGAGGATTTTAAGGTGGAGGGTTTGGACTAGCTAAAATACAATTTGTCAAATCAAAACCAATTGAAGAAAACATAATTTAATCTTAATTATAATTATCAAAAAAATCATATAACTTACCTCTTGCATGTTGAGGAGGATGAAATGACTTCACTTTAACTCAAAACACAATTTTGTTTTCTTTAGCTCATGTTTATCTCAATTAAGTAAATAAGATGAAATGAGGTAACTCTTAGCTACAATATATTTTGGGGAGTCTTATGTCATTATAATGTGCTCTCGTTATAATAGGAGCATGTCATATTTTTATAATGCAATCATGTTATCTTTTATTTCACCTCAAAAACATTTTTTGGTCACTTTTTAGCCCCCCATCTTTTTGCACACACTCTAAGAATATTTTTACCTCTCAATACACCTAATGCTACAAATGATTCAATGATATTATATAACAAAAATATGCTAAAACTACTAAATCTACCAATTACACTTAGTATTGCAATAAACACACAATGAAAATCAAATATCGATACTTCTAATGACCAACTTCCCCAAGAAATACTATTATGTATAGCCAATGAGCCACATGCTAACAATGGACTTATGGATTCAATCTAGCCTTTACAATGGATCTCTTGAAGATGTCATATATTATTTTGACAATTTGCTCTAAACCACTAAATTTCTCCATGTATATTATAGTAAGATTTGGCAATTACAATAATCCAACGTGGGAGAAAAAGGAAAAAAAATCCTATAATTTAACTAGTCTACAAAAAGTTCAATAACATCTAAAAGTAATAAGGATAAATGGTGGTGAAAGTGAAAACATAATTGAAGGTATTACATAATAAATGTTCAAAGCATTATAAAAAGTATGTAAACAAATACATTGTAAATTTAGAGTATCTATTTGTAGGATATACTCTATTAATATCAAATGTTGTAAATAAGATAATAAATTTCCATCTCTAGTTGTGATCGTTTTGTGTATAATTTATAAATGAAAAACCATAAAAAAAACACAAATTAAATTAATTTAAGGAAAACAAAAAAACTCTCCCTTCATCAGAAATATCAAGGAAAAATACACAATTATTTTCAAAAAACTTTACAATTTACTTTACCAATCGATAAACTCTTTTCAATCTCTGTCATTATCCACATGCTAGAGAAGAGCGGCAACGTTGTCTGATAGCAGAATATGCGATTTGACTATTTTGGCATAAAATATAATGGCTTTTGATTGAATATACCCATTTTCTTGTTTAGTTGAGCAAAAACATATTGGAAACAACGTGGCTAAAATTACAGTACCATTTTTAATAATTTCCATTCTTCGGTAACTTGTCTTTTTTCTCGGTATTATGCGAACCCGATGACGATGCACGCAATGTCTGCACTGGGTATTTTTAACGTATGTTTTTGGGAAAGGTAGAAACTGTACAATCTCACTAGATAACTCACGCGTGGGCCCCACCATTTCCTATAAACCCATGCAATGAATCGGGTACAATCTGCAAAAAGAGATGTTAAATCAGGCAACTGTTTTACTATATCATATCTGCACGTGGAGAATGCATTCAGACGCCATGAGCTCCCTTAACCTAAGTTTTTTCCTTCTAACTCCCAATTTCCAGAAGCCAAATCCCTCCATTCCCTCCAAAAGACGTTAGATGAGCCACTTGAAGCGGTGACTCATGACTCCGGGACCATCGGACTCCCAACTAGGACGCCATTTCCCTTCCATGGTACCCCATGATAGTGACCTGCACCTGCGTCTGATCTACTTCTCCGCCCAGTGCCCACTGCTACGTCATCTTCATCACGTCACATTGTTCGAGACAAGTTGCCTTCCTACACATGCGACAACATCGGCTATTTCGTCGGCACTTCCTTCCTCTTTCCATTCACTTTCTGTTTGGGGATAAAGGACGCTCCCCTGCCTCTCATCTTTATAATAGGTACCTCTTACAATTTGTCTCAGCAGCACCAAGTTCCAACGACCTTTCTCGATCTCTGATAGAAGAGAAACATTATTAGTACAATGGCATCAAAGAAGAGGTTAGGATTGAAGCTTCCAATCCCTGCACAGCAGCAAAGAGCGCCTCTTCCTCTGCCTCTGCCTCTGCCTGTGTCTCTTCCTCTCCCCCTGCCTCTACCACAGCCGAGGCAGGTACCTTCAACACAGGGCGTAGAGAAGCTGTGTGATTTGGAAAGAGTGGGAAAGCTGGGACATGGTAGCGGAGGCATAGTGTACAAGGCCCTCCACCGCAAATCCTCCACCTACTATGCTCTCAAAGTCATCCGCCTGGACCATGATTCCTCCCTCACTTCCCACATCAACAGGGAGATGGACATCCTTAGGAAAATCGAGTCTCCTTACGTTGTCAAATGTGAGGGTGTCTTCCAGCAGGGAGGGAACATTAATTTTGTGCTGGAATACATGGATGGAGGCTCCCTCGCCGATTTGTTAAAGCACAAAACAAGGCTGAGTGAGTCCTGCCTGTCAAAGATTGCCCGCCAAGTACTCGAGGGATTGAAATACCTTCATAGAGAGCGAATTGTTCACAGAGACATTAAGCCCGCCAATCTCTTGATTAACAAGAATTCCCAGCGAATTAAGATTGCAGACTTTGGAGTGAGCAGGATTGATATAGATTCCTACTGCAATTCCTATGTGGGTACATGTGCTTACATGAGCCCCGAGAGATTCGATCCACAGAGCTATGGTGGAAGATATAATGGTTATGCAGGGGATATATGGAGCTTAGGATTGACACTGTTGGAATGCTATGTGGGTCATTTCCCGTTTCTAGGAGCCGGAGAGCAGGCTGATTGGCCTGCACTCATGTGTGCCATATGTTTCGGAGAGCCGCCCTCTGCGCCTGCCAGTGCATCTGCTGAGTTCCAGAGTTTCATCAGATGTTGTCTTCAGAAGGACGCAGGCAAGAGATGGACGGCCTCACAGCTTCTCAACCATCCATTCCTCAACAGAACTTCACAATTGCAGCAGCCCTGCAATCTTACAGTGCCCTTCCAGTCCCTCAACATCTCACAGAATGTGTGAATTCTGTAAAGATTTCAAGGAAAGTGGATTGATTAAGCTTTAAACCACCATTACATTACTCCCCTCTAGCATGGTAAAGCTTGAAAAGGGTAATTTCAACCAGTCGCAACAGGAATTTTGTCTGTTGAGCAGTTGAGAACAAAGGTTAAAGCGTGCAAGTGATCCGGCTGAAGCTATCCTGCACAACCTTTCGGAGTGGTAGGGTGAGGCGGGCCCTACCACGACCTACTGCCATTGTTACTCGGGGGTTAGGGGTCGACCCCTTCCGTTCATCACGGAATTTGAGGGGGTCTAAATTTTACAGTCAGCCCTGTCAGTCAATATCTTGTTATTCATTGTATTTTTTAAATGTGAAAATATATTTTATTTAAAAAATATATTATAATGGAAATATTTTTATGGTCTGTCTAAATATATTTTTTTGTATAATTATATTTTATAACAAAAATTATTAAATCTGATTATACTATCATCAAATTTAAGTTTGAACGGACATTATAGCTTCAAAATGACATTTAATTGTAAGACATGATTTAGATAGGGAAAGCACATTGTAGATTAGGGGTTTATTTTTTGTTTGAGAAACTTGAATCAGTTGTAATCTTATTATACACTTTAAACTATATTTATTTTTATTTAATATTTTATAAATTTATTTTAAGTCTACACTTCTATCTTATTAATATTAGCAAACATATTTTTTATGGTGAAAATTATATATCCATACTTCTTTTCTTATGTTTTTGGTTCATTTTGATTAGAGTCTCTTTATATATAACAACTTTATAAGTACTATATTCATTTGAGTGTGTCAATACTCATCCAAGGGAGTCTATTCCATTCCCTTTTTTTTTTATTCCCTTTACATCACATCTATGGTTGTAAAATTAATCAAGGTAGTTTTTGCTATCACAAATTTGAAACTTTAACTTTTAAAAATTCAAATTTAAAATTTAAACTTTGTTGACCCTTTTCACTAGCCATTGTGATAATGTGGTGAGTTGTTATATTTAAGGAATTTTTTATCCATTTCAAATCATATGTATAATGTGGGGTCTAATCAATTTGTACAATGTACATCATCATAGTAAAACTATTTTGGATTCTAATTATATTACTGGAGCATATAGTGACATACATTATCTTATTTATATTACATACTTGTTGTCTTTAATCTAGGATAATTACATTCTCGTTGCCTTAAATGAGGACAATAAACTCACTTAGCAAGTTCCTAAATGGTGTCTATAGACACCACCCCACTGCAAGCACACGCATGAGTTGAGGCAAATATGTTAGATTCATGCATTCCTTTTTAGTTCACTTATGTGAGTCTAGGTTTAGTTATGTGTGATAGATCAATTAAACAATCACATTGGTGAATCTTAAAATTTGCATCTTCGATAGGATATTCTATCGTAAGGATTTGAGCTATAAGGATGTTCTATTATCTATATTTTATTAAAATTTCACAAATTTAATTTTACATTTATTATTTTAGTCTTAGTTCTAAAATCTTAGAGTTTTGCTAAGTGATTTCTAGATTCGATTGTGTATGAAATTTTTGCAAAAATTTCGCACACAATTGAATCCAGAAATCACTTAGCAAAACATTATGGATTGTGGAAACTTGATATCATTAATCTTAGAGTTTTTTAAATTTTAACTATTATCCTAGGTAAATCTTAGAGTTCGAGATGAAGTTAACAACTAGCAAATGTATCCTTAGGATGTGTAATGAACAAGTTGATAGGAAAATTAGAGTGATGTATAGCTTCATGTTGTGGATATGCTATTTAATCAAACTAGTGAAATAATACATGTAACAATGAATCTCATTAGTGAAGATGGGTATTCATCAATGGAAAATTGAAAGGAGAGAAAAATAAAATCAAATAATGGCATGAAACTTTTGATGTCAAAGCACCAATGTTGTGTGAAAATCCAACATTTAATTCATCCCAAATATTGAAGAGACTAAGGCTATTTGGTAGTCACAAGTATGGATAAATTGAACCAAAACATATTAAGATATGTATCAATTAAATTTTAAAACTCAATCTCTATGTTTTATCTCTCAATTGAGGTGTTTATCATTGTGTTAGGGTGTATTGAAAAATATCACTAGCGGGCCTTTCTTCTTCATAATCATCGCATTAATTTGTTTGAACAAAAAATGTTTAATAAGATTCATTTTAATTTAATATTTAAAAATATATATTTCATAAACTTAAGATTTAATGTTTATTTAATTTATTAACTACTTTGAGCCAAATATGACCTTATAATATTGCTATACGTTAATGTAGCTCAATAATATGCATGGTAATTTTTCCTTTTATGGTTTACAAATCTTGCATATTAACATTTTCTAAAATTGACAAGTATTCATAATGTGGCCAAAGTCTACTTAATTTTCTTATTTGGCTAATAGGCCAATGTATAGTAAACTTATTTTGATAACTGTAACAAATAATTAATTTAAAGAAACTATTATACATTTTGATTTAAATAAGGTGGTATATAGAAAAAATAAATATTGACCCAAATAACTTACTCTTACACTCTAATCTCTAGCTAAGAAAAAAATTACTTCACCTCTACATAAATTTATTTGGATTTCCTCTTTTAATTTTTGGACATTTTAATGAGGCCATTTGATTTCTCCATTTCAACATGTGAATCAAAAGAGAAAATTTGTGTTGCCTTTAATGTCTTAATACCTAGTAAAAAAATGGAAAGAATATGTTTATTGACTTATTCCAATTTGAAAAGAATATGTTTATTGACTTATTCCAATTTGATATAGGTAGAGTATGAAAGCTTCAATTAAGGTTTGTTTCTATTTTGTAACCAATTAATTCCCAACCACTTATATTATGTTGGATTCTTTGTCCACTTTGTTTAACATTATACCCATTCCTCTAAACAAATATGGCCAAAGAACATAAAATAACTCTTGTCATTGAAAAACATATAGCTTAATCAAGCTAATAAAACATAATTTATAACTTGTTAATTATAGTCATATATAGTGGATCTTGTGGTTCTACTTGGATAGCTTAAGGAGGAGAATGGAAATATGAATTAGGATATTTTCAATAGAAAATGTCAAGTGTGATGAGTTTTTCCCCTTAGATACTTGAAAATCTATTGCTCTTTGTACTTTTGAGAATGACCATTTTGATACTTGAAAATTTGTTACTCTTTGTACTTTTCCTTGTGTCTAAGAAAAGTCCATTTTTTATATTATCCATCTATATCTTATTAATCTTTCTTTTTTTTTTATCGATATCTATTGCTCTTTGTACTTTTCCATTGAGAACGACCATTTTGATACTTGAAAATTTGTTACTCTTTGTACTTTTCCATTGTGTCAAGGAAAAGTCCCTTTTTTATATTATCCATCTATATCTTATTAATCTCTTTTTTTTTTATCGATATGGGATTCAACGACTCCTCCTATCGGTCCTTGACTATGTGTATTGATTGGTCATATGAATTGAATTTACTAGTTCAATGTTTGTTTCATGAGTTTTTGCTATCTAGTGATAAGATATCTCCTAGAGTTCACATGTTTAGTTATCATAATTTTTAAGTTCCTCTTATTTCCTTACTTTTTCTAGTTACATTGGTTTGCACATCTTCTACTCATGCTTCCTACTATTGTCAATCCTTATAGAAAGCCAAGTTTTGGTCATTTGATTGTTGAGACGGTCTTGATCTAATAACTTGTGAGATTAGGAAAGCTCTAAAGAAAAAAAATTGTCAAGCCTCACACTCTTGAAAAAAATTATGCCAAAAATATAACATCTTTTGGAAATAATTGTTTTCTCTTTACTTTCCTTTACGGGCCCATGACCATATTAAGGCATAAGTTTAACAAGGATTGTAATCTTATTTTAACATAAGATTCCTTGTAATGTGATTAATATATGGCCTTGATTTGTATACTATACTAATTAGTTAAATCTCCATTTGAGAAAAACCTCCCTTGATTTTATAAATATCACATTTAAGAAATTAGTTTCTTAGGGCTCATACTCCTAAAAACATCACTCTAGAAAAAATATTTTTCTTTCTCTACACTTGTCTTTGCAAGCCCCATCACCACATTAAGTCACAAGTTTAGCAAGAATTGTAGTTTTTTTTTAACAACTATGGAGATGAGATGCCTTGTAATGTGATTAACATATGACATCGATCTATATACTATAATAAGTAGTTGCATCTCCATCTAAGATAAACTCCCTTTGCTTAAAAATAGGGAATTCAAGAAGTTAGTTTGAGAGGTAAAAGGTCTACAAACATGGAGGTGTAAATCAAGCTTGGCTCTTTAGAGACTACAAATTGTTAGTATAGGATGAAGGAAAATGGCCCATTATGAGGCTTCTAGCAGGTATTCTTTGTCATGGAGTTTATTTGATGGAAGAGAGTTATTATTGCCATGTTGGGGCATGTTATTGTAAGAGGCATATTTTTTCCTATCCTTGGAGATTTTTTGATGCCTTGCTCATTCTAGGTATAACAAGTCTTACTTTACTCTTTCGTATTCTTTTACTTTGATCTTCAATTTTAACTTGTTTGGCCTTTATAGTCTCCCATTAAATATAAGGATCAACACCCCTAGAATGAAAAACTAATTAACTTTTTCAAATCGTATAATATTATCTTCTTATATTTAGATTGGCATGAACAAGTTCATGATGTATAAGTGATCAATTGGTTATCATCTTAATGTTGAAACAAAAAATCCTCAATGTTTGAAAAAAGCATAAAAGAGTTGAAATCCTTTAAATCTAGATACCTAGATTTGTACACTATAGAATACAAAGACCTTAAAACTTCTTAGATAATATCTATATCAAATATCTAGTAGAATTGAAAAAATCAATTGATAGACTTTTATTTTAATTTAAAATGAGTAAATTATTACTTAAGCAAAAAGTAAAGATGAAAATTTTAAGACCTTATAAATAACAAATTTATTTGTGAATACTTAAAATATATAGACACTGCATTCCTAGTTAAATTAATATTAATGAAGAATGAATATAAAAGAAATGGTAGGTAAAGGGGGATGATGCAGCCACAAACTTTCTTATCCTAGAACTCTTAACGGAATTGCATAAAGTTTGACGTCACGTGTGACGATTTTAACACCACATATCATTTCATATCATAAGACATCCCGGCGTGCCGGGAAAGTTATTCAGGCGTGTGGGGTAGCCTTCCGGTGCCTGGATCTTTTCCTCTTTCATCACGTGTTCCTTTATCATGTGCGGCTCAAATAATCGACTTGAAAAATTATTATATTCGAAAATAATCTGGTTTGAAATTTCAAATTTTACTAAAATTATATAAGTACACTAATTTAAAAGGTAAATTATTTTTTTTTGGAAGAGAAGAAATCTACATCTATTATAGAAATTTGTTTGTAATGGTGCAAATTGCATATCTTGTATTTTTTTCAATTATTTTTGCTCATTGTAAATTGGTTTGTCTTTTGTGCATAACTAAGAATAATACATAGTTTCGTATAAAAGTTGGCATGTTACACGAGTCTTAACAAAATGCGACATCTTATATCCAAAAGATTTGGACTTGATATTTAATTGACTATTTTTGCAATGGTAAATTTTATGGCACAAAATTGAGCCTAGTTTGATTATGTAGTGTGAGTTGATCCCCACAGGTTTAAAATCAAATTTAGAAGGTAGGCCCATATTTTCCCCTTCTAGCTAGTCATTACCTTTCAACTTGAATATGAAAGATTTCAAGTTAGGTATTGTATAAAAGCACATACTCTAATTCATTATGAGGATCTACAACGTCAATTTGTAAAGAGCACTATTACACATTGCATCACTATGGCACACCATTTTTGGACTATTTTAGTATTTTATAATTTGGGTTGTAATAATTCTATTTTGATAGAGAAAGTTGTTGGTAATTGATGTACTTAGGTTTTGGGTAATATTCTACAATTTTTAGGATTATCATTATAGGGTATAAGGGAAAATTTAGATACTTCCACTCTCTAGCACAAGAAGTCCTTAAATTTGCCTATGACACCACTTTGTTCTAGATAGCAAATATTTTGTAGTTATAGGTTGCAAGATTGTCGATGATATCATTATGACCATACTAGACTATTAAAATTAAAGGCAGTATCATAACAATATGAATGGATTGTGTCAAGTAGTACACAACTATGCATATATAGGTCTTTTTGACTAGAGTTTGAGGGAAAAAAATGGAGCCAAGGATAGAATCTTGATTCCTTCTCTAACAATCATCAAAATATTCACTAATTGTTGAACGATATACACTTCTTTTACCTTCTTCTCTAGCATTTCATTTTATAGCTCCTCTCTTTCTATTCTTATTTTAGCATAAAATAAATAATTAAAATATAAAATATTTATCTATGTCTTCATTTATATTAAAAATGAAAACTAAAGATAATGAAATAGAATAAACAAACAATTTAGCAAAAATGTTTTTATCCATGTTAATTTAATCTAAATATGTAATGTTTATAGCTCAATTATTATTAATATGAATAACTCAATGATGAAATTTGCATACCCATACCATTTTCTATTTTGTTTTGCATCAATCTTGAAAAAATATCTTGATACATGTACACATTGATAAATGACATAATCTTGTGTGAAGTTAGGATCATTCCCCTGTTGAACAAGACAACTGAGAGGGGGGGGGGGTTGAATCAGTTGTCACAGATTTGATCTTTAATTCATTCATCGGAACTAACCCATTAACACTGCTTAAATGATTAAACAATGAACACTAGTGCAGAAACTTGAAACCATCACATAAACACAATAACACCAGATTTACGTGGAAAACCCAATAAGGGAAAAACCATGGTGAGGATTAACTCACACTATAGAGAATATCAAAACCAATTACAAGAGGCTCATTGCCTATGAAACAAGGTTCACTACCAAAATAAGGATTCACTATTTGGAACAAGGACTCACTATCCAACAGGGCTAACAACTCAAAGGGCTCACTACCACAGAGATACAAAGAAGACTTGTTACAAAGAGAATACAATCTCAATGCAACAAAGGATTCAACCACAATCACTCATAGACATGCATGAATAATAAAGTTCACCTTCAACTCACTGCATTCAGAAACTCAACATTAAGGCTTCACATTGATTTGCCACACTCGCATTACAAACACTCACTAGATATCATCATTGTCGCATCTATCTACTCTTTTTCTTTTCCACTTATCTCTCTTCTTCGCTCTTGTATGTGCTTCACCACTAACTCATCTTGTATTTATACCATCTTCAACTTTGAAACATATCCAAAGTTGACCATCCAAATTCAAATTCAAATTAGGTCAGTGCCAAAATATCTAGGGTGGAATTAGAATGAGGGAAACCCAAACACACACTTCATCAAGACCCAAATAGATCCAACACGCTTCATCAACTTCAAAAGTAGTATTCCACACAAGGTCAACCAAACCAATGTAAAATACATAGAACACTTAAGCACAAACTTTCTAGATACCAAAATTATCTTCAATACAATCAAAATAACTCAACTCTAGAACCATAAGTCATAAGACTTCATCAAAGAGAAATCTGGACCAACAACATTTCTCTCGAACCTCAACCGGAAACACAAAAAATGACAGTTCACAACTGGTGAACACAAATCACACTATACAATGAATCAACAACCAAAAATCAGGATATAGTAGCTTCCAACAACCAAGACCAACATATCTGAACCATACATTTATAGGATAAAATCAAGAGCAAAACCTAGAGCAATCACTGAAACACTTGCAACATGTCTTCATTAGAATTTTCTCAATATCCTCAACATATACAACCAATAACCTGTATCCATGACACTAATGAGAACAACAATCAGTTGATAACTAGTTCACTAGTTGACATCAATGACAACACCTTCAATCTTTCCATTCTTGCAATAATCTCCCCCTTTGTCATTGATGGCAACACATGATGTGAAAAACCATCAAAGAAAACATACAAGCTCTAAATACACTTCTCAAGATTCTCCTTGTTGTTTCTTCACATGCTTCTTCTCTCTCTTTTTTTCACATTCTTTTTCACATGCTTCTTCTTCCCCTTTGACATCAATGGTGAATGAAAAAGATATTTTACATTGATTTCTCCTTTGACATAGAAAATTGAATACTCATAATGACAACACCTAATACTACCTGCTCCCTCTGAGAGGTAGCCACCAAAACATCAATCCAAAAGAAAGGTAGATCCATAGATCTGTTGGACTGATGCATCTCCATATGCATCTAGTTAAAGAAAGGAGGGGCAATAACCCCTAACTTCTCCCAGAGATACTCAAAAGTATCTTTAGAAAGAGCCTTCATGAAAATATCAGCCACTTGATCCTTCGTCAGAACATACTCAAGTTTTATTTCATTCTCCATGACCTTCTCTCTTAAGTAATGATATATGATAGATATATGCTTCATCCTTGAGTGCATCACAGGATTATTTGAAATCTTAATTGCACTTGTATTATCACATAAGATAGAAATAGGATCATCATATACCACTGTAATATCTTTCAATGTATGTTTCATCCATAGAACTTGTGTACAACAAAATGCAACAACAATATACTCAGCTTCAACAATAGACAAGGATATTTAATCTTGCTTTTTACTCAACCATGCCACCAATCTGCAACCAAGAAAGAATTCACCACCACTTGTACTCTTTTTTTCATCTACACATCCAACCCAATTTGCATCTATATAAGCACTTAGAGTAAAGTCAATATCTCTAGGATACCATAATCCATAATCTAGAGTGCCATTCAAATATCTAAAAATTCTCTTAACAACATCAACACATGTTTCCTTAGGATCTTCTTGAAATATAGCCAAAAGATAAACTACATGCATAATATCCGGTCTAGTAGCAGTGAAATACAATAGTCCACCAACCATAGATCTATACTTGTTCTAATTAGCCTTAGGTGAATCATCATCTTTACCCAATTTGTAACCACTCACCATAGGAGTACATACCGATTTGGAACCACCCATCCCAAACTTTAACATTTCTCTCACATACTTTGATTGTAAAATAAAGACTCCTTTCTTTGTTTGATTGATCTGTAGCCCAAGAAAGAAATTCATCTCTCCAAACATAGACATTTCAATTTTTTTTGTATCTCTTCCAAAAACATGATTCTTGCACATACTTTCATTTCCTCCAAAGATAATGTTATCAACATACACAACTACAATCAATATTTTTTCATTTTCAATCTTAAAATATAGATTACTATCTGTTGTACCTTTGTTGAAACCTTGCTAAATCAAATACTTGTCCAACCTTGCATACCAAGCTCTCAGAGCTTGCTTCAATCCATATAAAGTATTCTTCAATCTGCACACCATATCCGATTGCTCTGACAACTGAAATCCTTCTGGTTGTTCCATGTAGACCTCTTCTTCTAGCTCATGATTCAAAAATGTTGATTTGACATCCATCTGATAGACCTTAGAGTATTTGTAAGCAAAAAATGCGAAGAACATCCTTATAGCTTCCATTCTTGCTATCAGAGCAAAATTTTCCTGAATATATATGCCTTCCACCTGTGTGTAACCTTTACACACAAACCTTGCTTTGTTTCTAACAACTTCTCCATTCTCATTCAACTTATTTTTGAATACCCATGTCGATCCAATAATGTTTTTATCTTCCAATATTGGGACCAATTCCCAAGTTTGATTCTTCTCAATGTGCATAAGTTATTCTTTCATAGCTTCCATCCAATGTTTATCTTTACAAGCTTCACTTATAGTCTTCGGTTCAATCTCAGAAAGTAAACACAGATTAACTTCAACACCAACTCTACTTCTAGTCAATACTCCTTTAGACTTATCTCCAATAATCTAATTTTCTAAATGATTCTTCTGTACATATCTAGGTGTCTTACGTGACATCACTAAAGCAACTTCTTCTCTTTCATTTTGTTCATCCTTCTCTTCTTACACATCCTTTTCATGTTCTTCCACAATCTCTTCAATTATTAAATGACCAGGTTTGTCAAATTCATATCCATTAATGTCAATTGAATTATTCACTTTCTCATCAACCTTGACATTTGAACTTTCTACAATCTTTCTCAGTCTTTTATTGAAACGTCTATATGCCTTGATTTTAGTAGAATATCCAAGAAAAATTCCTTCATCACTTTTTTCATCAAACTTACCTAAGGTTTCTTCATCTCTTCTGATATAACATTTGCTTCTGAATACCTTGAAATACTTAACAATAGGAATTCTTCCATAGCTCATAGGGAGTCTTTGTACTAATTTCTTTTGCATGAACTTGATTGAATACATAAACAACACTATGAATAGCTTCTTTCCAATAAAATTCTGGTAAACTAGCCTTAGTAATCATCGATCTAGCAGCCTCTTGAACCGTTCTATTTTTCCTTCCAACAACTCCATTTTGCTGAGGAGTTCTCAGAGCAGATAGTTGTCTCTTTATTCCACGCACTTCACAAAACATATTAAACTCATGGGAGGTGAATTATCCACCTCTTTTAGACCTTAAGCATTTTATATTCAAGTTCACTTCATTTTCAACCGTAGCTTTGAATGTATTGAATCTATCTAATGCATCTGATTTCTCTCTAAGAAATGTAATCCATGTATATCTTGAATAATCATGAATTAAAAGCATCAAGTACCTTTTACCAAGTAGACTTCCCACTCTTGTAGGACCACAAAGATCTATATGAACTAAATCCAGTATTCCAATAGTAGATTGTTCCTTTGATCTATAATGACTTCTTTCTTGTTTTCCAAATTGACAATTCCTGTAGATAGCATGTGTGATAGGTCAAATAGAGGTGTTAGAAATCAAGCAACAACTAAAAAAGTGCAAATAAACAACTTAAAACAACCTACACTTCAAGATTAGCCTAAGTTGGAAACAAAACAAGACAAAGCCACAAAATGGAACTTTATACCTTGCGTTGAGTCAATCATTTGGTTGGCCCTTCGATCTTTGACGTGTATGCTCCTTGGATGGCACAAGATGTGAGATGTGAGATGCAAATGATGCTTGGAAACATGAAAATAGCTAAGTGTTGGTTGAGAAACAAAACTGCAAGAGTTTGGCTAGCACAAATGATCTCTCCAAAATGAGAGAAAAGAGGGGGTATTTATAGGATTTTTGAGAAATCCTAGGGGAAATAGACGGTCAAGATTGAGC
>VDFB02093228.1:0-13961 GCA_007258455.2 Sequoia sempervirens
AAATAACTCAATCAACTCTTTTCCAAAGTTTTAACTCCTCAAACAAAGTGATTTTTCTCACAATTTCCTGCCAGGCCTTATAGGATAGCAAATAGGGTTTTTCCACCATAATTTTCAAACCAAAATTCATTCCCAAAATATAAAAGCTATTTTTGATACCCATTTGGAATTTTTAAAACATACTCAAAATTTAGGGGTGGTTGTTTTGGAACAAAGTCAAAAATCTACTACTACACTTTGGATGAGGGCTCACAATGAGATTTTCAAAAAAAAAACTTTAAATCTTCACACCAATAGCCAAAACATGTCAAATAAGTCCTACCAAAACATTCCCAACCATTACTAACCATTTCCCAAGAGCTTTTCCACAAACCCTAACACCCATGCATCTTCAATGCCTAAAACATATGATTTTCAGCCTAGGGCATCAACAATTCTTCACCAATCTTCAACCCTTGCTCCAGAAAACTTCAAGAACACAAAACCTAAATTTAATACACCCATTCCACCAAATTTTGAACTGGTTCATCGGTGAAATGGGAAGAACTTCATGATTTTCTATCAAAACTCACAAAATGAGGGTTTTCAAGCCACCTTTAGTAAATCTACTCTAACTTCCTCAATTCTTAATGAAATCGAATGAAAAAAAATACAACAGATAGAAGATTCAATTCCACATCAAATACAATGAAACTTAGACGATTTCTAGGCCATACAAGTCACTGTAGCAGAAATTTATGCTCCAAAAATGTAGAAAACAAAGTTTTATTATTGCTTAGTCTTCAATACAAAAGCTAGAAATTTTCCTCAACCAATACAAGGTGTATTTAAACATTACACATCAAAACTAACCACCTTCCAACTTTTTTCCAATGCCCAACTATTCAACTTCCCCAAAAACTCAAAAGTGCAAAGTTGCTTGAGCAACTTTTTACAGCTTTTGCAAAATTTCACAACTTTTAACAACCTATTCCCAAATGACTCAAAAACATAACAAATGGTCTTAAAAGACCTTATTACACACAAACACATGACTTAAATACAAAAAAACCAAAATACTTAAGACTTTGCAACTTTTCCACATTAAGACCTATGGTGCCCTATACCAGATACATCTCGATAATGATGATGATGGGAGTATTGTTGATGTGGGAACAATATATCCTAAAACAATACAAGGACTAAGATAAAGGCTTGCCACAAGGTCAAGAACAAGACCAAATATGTGATTGGATGATTTGTAGTAGATTGAATGGATTAGGATTTGCATGAGATGTGAGATGGATAGAAGTAATAGGATTGATGAAATGGATGAATATGATAGCAGAAAAGATGCTTAGAATAAAAAAATCTATATTATCCTAAAAAACTAAAATGATAACAAGATAATGTTGTTAAATTGACAAGATTCTTAGAATAAAATATATATATTATTCTAAATAACTAAAATGATAATGAGATGATTGAAAATATGGAAGGATAAATGAATGATAGGGAAATAGATGGAGGAAACTCGCTTGCACAACAAAAATTAAATGATTAGGAAAGAAAATGATAGAAATGGGGATGAAAATGATAGAGGGAAATGATAGATGGTAGGATGGGGGATGGAGGAGATGAAAGGAGAGTGGCCAAATCAATAAATTTAATTATTATGCATTGTGTTTCCATTTAATGAGCACTTAATTTGATATAGCATGAGATACTATGCACCAAGGTATGAGGAACCAAAGCAACTTCATATCACATGCATGGGACTGACACAACAAATAAAAGGTTAGTTCAACATTCCAAAGTCAGAAAGGGCTTTGGCAAGGATGATGTTGGAAAACCACAAACACAAAGGATTCCCCAGTGTAACACAAGACCACAAAGGATTTTGGTGGGTACTATACAAGACAACCAAGAAAACAAAATCACACAAAAAGCCAAGATATGCCCCTAGTTCTACCAATCAAAGCACACTGTGAAATGATGGATCATGGTGACCTCCAGTAGGTATAGTAGGAAGCTCAAAAGATAAAGAAAATGAAAAAGCACCAAGAAATCATAATAAATCTCAAATAACCATTGCCATGAGGACAATAGGTGGATGGATTCATGTGGTCGAATGTGATGAATGATATATCATGCGAAGACTAAAGATGGATGGGGTAGATTGTAAGATCAACATGACACGGGATACCCAAGATGGATTGAAAACTTAAGGGGCTATTGAATCTTGTTGTTATTACTAGTAGCATAGGGACTCTGGGCAACATGATAGAGACAAAGACACACCCTAAACGATAGACCTAGGCCTCAAAGGCGCATATTTGATGGCCTTGCCTACATGAAAGTGCAAAGGCAACATAGTTTGACAAACCTTGAAAGTGGATGATGGACAATGCAAAGTGAAACCTAGTGATAAGTAGATGCAATGATGGAACCTATATGATGACACAAGATTGACTGTGATGATAGGGGGATGGTGATCGTGTGAATCTCAGGAATGGGATAGTTATCCAAAACATCAAAATATGAATTGGGAGGATGATACGATGGATAGATAAGTGATGAAAAGCAATAGGAGATTAATAAAATGTGTGAAAGAGGTGGGAGTGATGACAGTGAGATAGATGGAATTAGGTTGCATGGGGGTAGCCTATAGCTAGATACCAATGACAAGGGACTAGGGGATAAAAGGATGATTTGTTGGGATAGCTGAATGGAGAGATAAAGATTTGAATATGGCAAGATGATATGAAGGATAGATAGGATGCATGAGGATTTGGAGATGAAATGGGGGATAGGGTGGATGAATAGGAAGATAATGATGGGAAGATGGAAAAGGATAAGTGGATTGATGGAAGGATTAGTGGATGGAGGTATGAAGTCTTTGGAAGTATTAATGGAAGGAGGATGAGGAGATAAGGATAGTGATATGGAAGGGATGACAAGATGGATGAATGATGTCTCCAAGGACCATGTTACAAATGCAGAAGATGCCCCACTCTAGATATGTCATGTGTGATGAGGCAAGAGGGATGGTAGATAGGAGAAGGGCTATATAATAGTTCGAAGGAGATGGATTGTAGGATGATGGATGGATAAGAGATGGAGATGGATGCGGATAGGATGCATGGATAAGGAAGGTAGACAGATGATAGCACAACGGGTGGACAAGGAATATGATATTGTGTGGATAGAGGTGATGTATGCCAAGAGGTGTCCAAAGAATGTGTGTATACATATTTATTTTTATCTATATCAAGATCACAAGGGTGATGGAAAGATTGGGTGGATAGGACATGGATAGGTAGGATGGGTAAGATAGGTTGGATGGATGATATGAAAGAAGGGGATTCTTAGCATGAAGTTTCCCCCAAGTGTGGAAATAAAATGTTTGGGGTATTGCACATGATTCCTGTTGACTAGGTTTTCATCATGGTACTTGTCCAAGGTTCCTTTTTACCAAGTTTTCACCATTGGACGATTTTTTTCTCTTTACATTTTTTTTCTTTTTAAAAAAAAAAATTTAGATGTTTTGGATTTTTGGAAAGTGTTTGGATGGAGATGGATGATAATAGGGATGTGGATAAATGGATTTGGAAGATATGTGATAAGTGGATAAATGAAGGACTCAAGCATCAAGTTCCATACAATGTAATAAGAGCCCATGTGTGAAGCTTGACTATTGGATGTTGGTACTGTAGTGTCAAAAAATGTGATCGGTGACATTTTCACACTTGTTTGGACCCTTCTTATAAAATTGAGCTTAATGATTTCTTGACTTAGTGTTGTAATGTGTTTAACACACTCACATTAGGTCTTGGGTCCTTGTGAACTAAATAAACTTAACTATACCTTATTTAAGGTGTTGTAAAGTGTTGTTCCACACTTTCACACTTTTTTTAGGGTTTTATTAAATAATTAGGCTTCTTTATGCTTTAATTGGCCCTATTTTGCATCCACAAGCCTCATCAAATGCATTTTTTTGGAGATAATCTCGACATAAACCAAGATCCAATCATAATTTAGGTGTTTTTAGGTTGTGTGGCCCAGATCTGAAACTCATACGCCACCTTGGGCATATGAGTCCCACCTATGTTTTTGGGCCCCAATCTAGATTTTGCATTATTCTAAGCATTTTTGAAAATGTGTCCCATAATTAATGCCTAATGGGACTCATATGCCACTTCTGGTGTATGAGTCCCATGTGGCCCAAAATTAAATTTAATTCAAATTCTTGGCGGGATTTCATTCTCCTAGATCTGAGGTTGGCTTTTAGTGTTGTAATTTTGAAAAATTTGTCATAAACAAGTATAAATACAAGTTTCCTTCACTCATTTCACACCTAAGCATTCAAGAGATCACCTAGTAAGTTGATTGAGCATACTTATAGAAAATTTGAGTTCACAGGAGAATTCAAGTGTTTACAAGAGAATTCCAGAGTCTTTAAGAGTTGATTATCAAGTGTTTTAAAGTATTCTTCAAGTTTCAAGAATCATGTCAAAGTCATCATGCATCATGTTTTTTTTTGAGCTAATAATTGTGATGTAAGGTTTCATGATTCAAGCTAGCATTCAAGTTAAGATCTATCATATTCAAGCAAGAGTCAATATCTACATCCATTAGAACCATCTCATACATGTTTGCAGCACTTTATTGCTAGGAGTTGGTGAGTTACAACATTAAATTTTGTTCATTCATCATTCTCTTATCTTATTTGATTTTATTACAAGGTTTGATTACCAAAATGGGTTTTGGCCAAGGAAAACCCCTTTCTACTAACAAAACAACATTTTTCCCTCTCTTTAGTGTGATATTTACAAATCTAGGTTGAAGACACATCGAAGAGCAAGTTTGGAAAAGTTGTCAAGTGTTCAGAGTTGTCAAAGCTTCATTCCTTCCATTGGAGATCACAGACATCTATAGGTTGCAAACAGAGTTTAGATCCCAAAATCAGGTGGAAGGGACATAGTAAATGAAGAGGAGAATCAGACTTTGAATTTCTAGAAAACCCTAACTAGACTGATATGCCACTCGCGTATGAGTCTTGGTAAAGGAAAATTTTACGATTTTAGGAGTTCCGACACCTCTTTGCCAAATTTTGTTCCCACTCAAAAATTGTAACTGGGACTAAATCACCCAGTATGGCATATGAGTCCCAAGAAACATTAAATTCAATGTTTTCAACTTTTTAGGACTTCATTCAAGCCTCTATAGGTTTCCAGGTGCACACCTTTCATCTTTGTTTTGATTTTACATGCTTTTCTAAGTCATTAATGAATTTTTGCATTGCATTTGGTTTAAGCATTAGGTCTTGCATTTCATTAGTATTTCTAATCCCTAGCTTCGTGGTGAACCCCTCTTTAGTTTATAATCAGACCCTAGGACAACCCTATTGCAAGATATATTCCTCCTTTGCATATCTTAGATTGAGATCTCTAGGGTTTTCCTTGAATGAGAGTGTAGAAGTTTGTTATTCTATCTCCCAAGCATAGAACGAAAAAATTCCACCTTTCAGGTACAACCTAATTAGAATGGATGGTTTATGCAATGGAATTGATTAAAGGAATTTGATGGGGGAGATATGTGAGATAATGGATGGTAGGTTGGAAAATGTATGGATGGAATGAGGGGAGAGGATTGTGATGGGAGGATGTGTTCAAGACCAACATTGGCACATATGGTGGTGGATGTGAAATGATAGGAGGATTAATAGATGGATAATGTGGGGATGATGAAGTGTTAGAAACAAGCAACACTGAGAGGGGGGGTGAATCAGTGTTGTGAAATTTTTAACTTTATTAATCTAATCTCTCAAGTGCCAATAACTTTCAAACAAAAGAAAGATGCATAAAAATAAAAAAATAAGCCACAACACCATAACACAAGGAATTTTACGTGGAAACCCTATTAGGGAAAAAACCACGGTGGAGGTCAATCCACAATTTGAGTACTCAAAATATAAATGATTTACAAATGGGGAATGCACTTGCATTCAGGAAAAATGCCTAGAGCTCACTGCTCAAGATAAGGAAGGCTCACTTCCTTACAAAATATTTGGATTACATCAAAAGAGTTGAACTAAGAAGATAGCATCTATGAATGCCTGATTACAGTTCCAGTTAGGCTCATAGATCAAATTTTGGACTTTCTGTCTGATTTTGCACTTTGCTTTGTTTTGTTTCAATTCGCTTCTCAAAATCCTTTATTACACAAGTGAAACTGTGCATAATCACTCAACTGACCTTCTGATATTCACAACACACATTGAATTACATTGAACACAACACAAAATGAAATAATTGATTACTTATATATATTCGCTACTAAGGATTTAATCGTTTCATGTCGGCTTCAATAAAGTAGAAAATATTTACCAACTGTCGCCTCAAATCATGAATAAAATTTAATGCGCATCCACCAAAGTTGGCCATAGCATAGTGAGGACCCAAAACAAAATCTCCCATACAAAATTACTCCAAACAATTTTTCCTTGAACATTCGCAACACCCCACATTCACTTAGTTGGCCTTCTAGCACTATTGAACAAAAAATCAAATGACCGGATCTCCTAGCTTGTACACCAATTGATGTGATGGAAAAAAACTTGAGAATAAGATATTTTAGATACCCAATGACCTTTCCTAAGATCCACAACCCAAACTGATGATCTGGTAATGCATATGGATTGACAAACTCAACTTCAGTCGAATACCCTATTCTTTACTCTATCTTCCGGTACTCTCAGATATTGAAGTGCAGACCAGATCAATGACTTAGGTTTCCATCAATGACAACACTAAAATCCATATGCCAAATATCTCCCCCTTTGGCATTGATGGCAACACTTAGTGAAAAATGACTAAGTGTCAAAACCTTCAAGACTTCAAAAAGCCATAGCTGACAAAACTCCCCCTGAATTTGATAAGGCATTTTTCACTGCTCTCTCTCCCCTTTGACATCAATGAAAAAAATATAATAAAGGATTTTCCTATAGTAACCAAAATCTTACTTATTCAAAAACTGGTTCAAAATTTTGAAGAAATACAGCCACTATTGTGCTAGAAGATTATTTTGTATTTTTCCTTCATCTCCGGAAGAAACTTCTTCCAAGCTTCTATTGCAATCCTGGTGATTATGATCATGTTGTTTTTTTCAGATGTCTGGTTGATAATCTTGTTGAGGGATTCTGGAATGGTGATGGCTTCTTCTAATATCTCTCTTTTCCTCAGTATCTCAATCAACTGTTCCATCATTCATTTTGTTATGTCCTTTACTTTCCAAAAGGTATCAACAATCCTATCTCTTGTGATTTGAACATTTGTGTGCTCTGCCTATAATTCATGAATCCTTTTCTTAATTGCACCATCTTGATCTTGTAACATGTTAAAATCTTGTCCAATTACTTTTAGCTCTGTTTCAATTTGTTCTAGCTTGTCTTTGTACTTGTTGATTGCATGAGGCCATTGAAGACAGTAGTTATAGATGTTGTTTGTTGTTCTTATGCAATTCCTTAGTTGATTCATGTGCCTTTTTAGCTTGGTGAGTGACAAATTTTTTTTCTTCTTTGGGTGTAGGATTACTTCTTCTTCTTCCTTGTTCTGAGACTCAGAGTGCATGATTTCCTCAATGCATTCAATCATCTCTTCTGGCAGCGTATCCTGCAAACTCTCCAATTTGATATGATTGTGCACAAGATGAGCACTTAGTACATTTAAAATCATGTCCTGCTCATATGAAGGTCTGATAGACCATATGTTTGAAATTTTTTGCATTCCATCTTCCTCTTAAATAAGTTACAATAGCTCTTCTTTGGTTAACTCACCTTCTTCTTCACTTTCTTCTGTTATTACCTTTTCTTGTTCTGGTTTGGTCATTTCCAGTTCTTTCCTTAGGATTTCCTTAGCTTCCTTATCAGATTCCTCATCTGGTATATCTACAATCACCTATTCTTGTCCTTTCCCTTCAACTCTTGAAGTCTTGCATGTTGGTGGAGTACAAACAACAATTTCTTTTGCTCTTTTCTTCTTTCTCTCCATCTCACCGGAGGAGCAACCAACTTCAAGTGCCCTTACCGGAATGGGAATACCAATTGATCCAAACTTTCTTAGCAAACCTTTAAATAAACTTTCATATGCTTGATCACAGTTTTCCAAATTGTTAGAGTATATGTAAATTTTCTTGCAAACCGGTTCACTCCCTTCCCATATTACATTGTTATTCAGTGGTAAGCAATTCAAAAAATACATCCCAAGGCATATAACCAAAGTACCAAACTTGAAAGGGTAATTTTTCTTCTTTTTCAATTGCACGTTCTTTGATATAATTAGTAATCTTGATCTTCCATTATCATCTTACAGTGTGAAATGTAAATAGCACCTGCCGAAGTTGCACCTTCTATGTTTCTAAAAAAGATTTTGTAGGATACTCCATGTGTAATGTACCTTGTCACTAAATCTATAATTGTGGAGATTATCAATGCCCTTTGATCTCCAATTACCCAGCTTAGGGTTTCAATTTCTTTATTTCTTTGGATTGACTCTCTTCCTTGAACATCCCCAACTTTGCATAACCCAGCTACAATTATAATCACTTTCTCGGTAGATATGGTAGGTTTATCTAGGAATTAGAATATCATAATTCAATCTTCTCACTGATAGATTAGGGTTCTGCCACTCAGTAGGCTTTCAAAATTTTGATGTAGAGTGCTCTCCTTCTTTTCTTCAATATAAAGTGGCAAATAAGGGTTTCAACTTGCTTTTTATAACTCACACACTTAACTTTTGTTGTAATAAATGCTTTTTCCCTAACTTATCTGGATACCCTATTTCTATATACTAAGAAAGATAACTCTTCTATGGACCTTCAATTCAGCATAATACTCTTTTCAACTATTTCAATAGCATTTGTAGATCATTAGTGCAATCATTGCACTCATCCACATCCTGGAGTTAATTACCAATAGGGGGTTTGAAGGATTTTCTTGATACCCCCAGCCAGGCCTCCAAAACTAATTCCCGAGGAAATACTAGCAATTTTTGGTGTTATTCATTTCCTACAATAGAGGGACTCTTCTTCACCCATGTCTTCTTCATCTAATCTCCTATTTCATCCACAATCACTTTCCCTTTTCCTTTATCATATTTTTATGTATTTTTTCCTTTGTATGCTAGACCTCTTCTATCCATATCTATAGAATCTTGCAATGTGATTGTATGTGTTGCAATTGTAACACACAACATTTCCTTGTCCAGACTAGTCATTCCATTGATTTGGTCTTGATCTGCACTGGTTAAAAATATGCCCAAATCTTCCACAGGTATAACATTTAACATTCCTTCTATTGAAAAAGTTGTTTGACATATTTCTACATTCAATTGACTTATGACCAAACTTGTTGCAATTGAAACATTGACCAAAGAATGATGGATCACTTGATTTCATTTTACTTCTACATTGAGCAGCCATATGACCAAATTTATTGCAAGCAAAACAGTGTCTATTGAACTTTTGAGCATTAGGTTGTCTTACCAGATTCCTTTTTTTTGGCTTTGTTCATTTTATTTCCTTGCCTGTAATTCCTTTGTCCAGATTCAGAACTTTCTCCTTTCTCATATCCAAAATCTTGCTTGTCATTTGCATTCTTATATCCTTGAGTTAGTTCATCAAGCTTAACTGAGCTAATCTTGAACTTCTTGTATTCATTTGAAGTAGCAAGTTCATCCCTAAGAATAATAATCTTTTTTTCAAGATCTTCTTCATTGTTTTTGGATTGTTGTAGTTCAATCTCAAACTAAATGAATTCTCCCTGAATTCTACTACATTCATCATATCTTTCTTTTAGGGACTGGGCAAGATTTTCTTCATTCTTCTTTCTTTTTTTCAATCTCATGTTTTAGGGTAGCATTGTCTTTGGTAAGCTTTTCACATTCTTCAGTTATTTCCTTCAAGGTTTGATTCAGGTGAACACCATCCATGCTTTTACTCTCTTTTTGCTTAATCTGGTCACAAAGATCCTTTCTCTTCTCCTTGAACTTAATAATTTAATCCTTCAATTTTTGAATGAAATTCTCAGCATCCTTAAGATTTTCTTTCAATTCCCAGACTTCTGCTTTGGACTCATCAAGATCATCAAGTGCCACCAAAAGCTATTGTTGAAGACTACCAGAGTCCATTACATTCCAAGATCCACCTTAAGTTGTTAAACTTCTTCTGAGGAACTTAGCTTTGATACCAATTGTCGGAAACAAGCAACACTGAGAGGGGGGGTGAATCAGTGTTGCGCAATTTTTAACTTTATTAATCTGATCTCTCAAGTGCCAATAACTTTAAAACAAAAGAAAGATGAATAAACATAAAACAATAAGCCATAACACCATAACACAAGGATTTTTACGTGGAAACCCTGTTAGGGGACAAACCATAGTGTAGGTCAATCCATAATTTGAGTACTCAAAATATAAATGATTTACAAATAGGGAATGCACTTGCATTCAAGCACACTGCGTAGAGTTCACTGCTCAAGATAAGGAAGGCTCATTTCCTTACAAAATATTTGGATTAAATCAAAAGAGTTGAACTGAGAAGATAGCATCTACAAATGCCTGATTACAGTTTCAGTTAGGCTCATAGATCGAATTCTGGACTTTTTGTTTGATTTTGCACTTCGTTATTTTCTATTTCAATTCACTTCTCAAAATCCTTTATTGCACAAGTGAAACTATGCATAATCTCTCAACTAACCTTCTAATATTCGCAACACACATTGACTTACATAGAACACCACACAAAATGAAATAATCAATCACTTATATATATTTGCTACTAAGGATTTAATCACTTCATGTCGGCTTCAATAAAATAGAAAATATAAATCATGAATAACATTTAATCCGCATCCACCAAAGTTGGTAATAGCATAGTGAGGACCCAAAGAAAAATCTCCAATACAAAAATACTCCAAATAATTTTGCCTTGAACATCCGCAACATCCCACATTCACTTAGTCATCCTTCTAGCACTGTTGAATAGAAAATCAAATGACCGGATCTCCTAACTCATACACCAATTGATGCAATGGTACAAAACTCGAGAATAAGACATTTCATATACCCAATGATCTTCCCTAAGATCCACAACCAAAACTAATGATCTGGTAATGCATATGGATCGACAAACTCAACTTCAGTCAGATACCCTGTTCTTTACTTTGTCTTCTAGTATGGTCAAATACTGAAGTGCGAACTGAATCATTGACTTAGGTTTCCATCAATGACAACACTAAAATCCATATGTCAACATGAGGGAGTTTGGATAGTGAATTTTGGGACATAGGGACCCAAAATATATTTAGGAGATGGAGGATAGGGATGCTTAGCTTTTGGATTAACAACTTTGGATGCTCGTATAAATTTTTTTCCTTTGGATGAATTACATCTTTTTGTTTTATGATCCACATGCTTTTTATTTTTTCTTTGGTGGGCCTTTGTAGCCTATGGGATTGATTTGGATTCTAGATTATATTTTTCTTTTCTTCATGGTGATCTCTAGATTCATGTGGATGTTTACATGTATGTATTTTACGTTGGCATCTAAAGTGCTTCCAATAGCAATGGGATGGGTGTGAGGAGATGGATGATGTGGAGGAAACATGAATGGAGTGATAGAGGTAGAATTTTGGAGGTGGTTCATAAGTGGAGGATTTTGGATGTAGGTGTGCCTTTATTGATCTTGATTGGGGATTATGAGAGTGGGATTTGTATGATGGGTGATAGGGATAGATGGAGGTTGGATGAGGGGAGGAAGGATATGAGATGAGCAATGGGATTTTGGGATATAAGGTCCTAAAATGGACTTAGTATATGGAGGATGTGTGACATTTGATGGAGGGACATAAGAACCCAAAATGGATTTAGAGGATGAAGGAGGGATATGGATAGTTTTTTTGAGGTGATACGATGGAGGGGAGGGATGGCAAGAAATGGTGTGGTGGAGTGATGGGAAGTGTTGATTTTTCTTTTGGAAGAGGCTTGCTTAGGATGTAAGAAATTTTTACCAACATTTTTAGATTGTGATTCTTGAGCTATATATCCAAGACCTTGTGCTCGTGGATTTTATTTGACATGGATGAGCTCCAAAATACCTTTCTCATGAATGCCTAAGCCTTTTCCTTGATATTTCATAGTCTTGAGCTTTTGGTTTATAATAAGATGCTTGTTATTTTGAAAACATGATGCAAGTCCATTATGAGGTGGAGGAGGATGGGTGGTGTATATACTTTGATTTTCTACTGCAAGAGAACCATCGTGGATAAATGTAAGAGGACCAAGGGCATATGGAGTTGGTGTTAGGATAGTTTGGATAGGTGGTAGTAAAGGATCATGAGATGGAGTTGATGGGATGGTAGGATCTTGATTTGGAGGGGCAGGTGATAAGTGATCATAAGAGGGATCATGGGATGGAGTGGAGGAGATAATGTGATGTTGAGATGGGGTGGATGAGATGGTAGGATCTTGATGTGGAGTGAGTGATAAGGGTTCATGAAAGGGATAAGGTGTAATGGTAAGATCTTGATTTAGATGAGGGGATGTAATGGTATGATTTGGAACAAGCTCTTGGCATGTTTCAACTTCTATGGATGTTGTGACGGTGGAGGAGTGTTGGATGGACTCCTCAAATGGGGTGGATCGAAGGATAGAGGAGTCATGGAGTTCATGTGAGTGCATTTGATTAATGCTAGGAGTGGGATAAGGGAATTGGATGGATTCAATGGTTTGGATGATGTTAGGAGTGGGAATAGTAATGATAGGTGTAGGATGGAGAAGGGCCTCATCACTAGTGACCGTATGTGGTGGGGTAGAGTGGCATGACCCCACAACTTTAGGATGTGGATTTGGTGATGACTTCTTTGTCATGTGTCGTTGGATGACATCTGGAATGAGATATTTGTGTATTTTAGGCTTAGATGGGGTGATGGGAATAGATGAAGGATTATGAATGGGTGGAGGAATAAGATTATGGATTGGTGGATTAGGATTAGATGGAGGAATGAAACTGGATGGAGGACTAAGAGTAGGTGGAGGATTAAGATTGTTGGGGGGATCAATAATAGATGGAGGATAAAGGTATGATGGATCAGAGGAAGGACTAAGATATGAGGGAGTGGAAGATGGAGTGATATAAGAGGATGTGGATGGTGGATTAGGATAGGATGAAGTGAATGATGGATTGGGATAGGAAGATGTGGATGGTGAATTGGGATAAGAATATGTGGATGGTGGATTGGGATCATGGATTGGAGGATAATGAGATGGTGGATTTGGACTAGGGATGAAGGTGATAGTGTTTTGCAAAGATAGAGGTTGATATATGTATAGAGAAGAGCATGGAGACATGGATATTGGATAAGAGGGATATGTGGGGGATGGATAAGGAAGAGATGTAGATGATGAACAATATGAAAATGTAGATGGGGGAGCTAATGGATTTCCCTTGTTAACGGGATCATAAGGATTACTAATGGGTGTGGATGGAGGTATAATGGGATAGCTTTGAGGAGTGATTAGATTTTAGATTACGCTTGGGGAAATTTTGCTAGTAATGATAGCATCAAGGGGATTTATATCATACTCATCATGATCAACAAGACTTTCAATATAATCGAGATCTCCCTTGACTACTATTTTTGGTTGCATTGATGGAGGATAAGGATTCATGATGATGGATTAGATGGGAATGGATGGAAGAGATGGGAATAGATGATTAGAAGAAAAGAAGAGATGATGAAAAGATAAATAGAATGTAGAAGAAGAATGTAGAAGAAGGGATCTTAAGATTTGTTTCAATATCAGAAGATATTAGATGTGGATGTACTAAAGCTCGGATTGGGATTGGATTTAAGCTTAGATTAGGATTTGGTTTAAGCTTAGATTAGGATTTGATTTAAGCATAGATTAGGATGGTTTGGAAGA
>VDFB02093229.1:0-36678 GCA_007258455.2 Sequoia sempervirens
AGAGTCTAGTGGTTCTAGCATCATGGTGACAAATGCTGAGGTGGCCAAGAGGGTTGAAGAAATAGAGGAAGACAATAGGGTATTGAGAGAGAAGTTAGACCAACTTGAGCAAGCACTGAATGTTATGCGGTTTGATGGAAGAATAGCAAAAGAAGAAGAGGTTGCAAAGGAGGATGGAATCCCTGAACCTAACCCTATATTGAAGGAGGATCCCTTATTGAAAGCATTGAAGGCTTTGAGTGGAAAAACACTTGAAGGAGTACCATTGTTTGAGTGGAAAGATGGAGGCTGATTTAGTTATGGATTGGATAGGGAATGGAAAACCATTTTGAGGTGTGATGGAGTCAACTGAAGCACAAAAAGGTAAGGTGGCTAAATCAAGACTAAGAGGTTCTACCTTAACTTGAGTGGAAATTAATTTGAATAGAGAGGAGAGGCCAAACAGCTATACTCTACTTGGAAGGGAATGGTTGCCAAGGTGAAAAGAAGCATACCTACCTAAAGACTATGAGAATTGAGTTGCATAAGAGAGAGCCGAGTTTGAGGCAAAGAGATCGAGGTGATGAGTTCCTATCTTGAGGAGTTCAAAGACTTTGCATGAGGTCAATGTCACAGAGGATGAGAAAGTATCAAGGTGGCAAAGGTATCTCAATGGTTTGAAGTGGAACATTCAAGAGGGAGATGGTTCTCTTAAGCCCCAAAGCAGGTGCACCAATGTTATCAATTGGCATTAAAGATTGAAGAGAGGGAGTAAAGAGGAAGAAAGATGGAGACTTCTAAGGGCAAGGCAAAGGAAGAGAGATCAAAGAGGACAGCATGGTGGCTGCAAGGTAGAGGCAATGACCAAAGAAACCAAGGAGAGTCAAAACTCATAGAGCATGGAGGTGAAACATCTACAAAGGAGGTGGACATAGCTTAGGGTGGGGACCTCCAAGAGGAGGTTCAAATAGAGGAAGAGGAGGCAGGCGGTGAGGCCAGCTTTCCTTGTATGTACCTGCTCTAGGCTCCTTGTAAAGACCTCCTTGGTGCTTTGCTTCACCAATCTAACCTATAGGTCCCTACTCATGACTAGGTGCCCTGGTTTGTCTGACCAACCCCTCTTATATCATTCATCAAGATCATACATTGACCTTCTTGCCCCTCCTAAAGTTTGGACCACATCCATTACCTCCACATAAAACTGGACATCCTTGGTCTTCTTGGTTCCCATATCGTGATATGGTTATACAAATGAAAATGAAGAAAAGTAATCATCTCCTTATCCATTGGCTGGAATAATGCATGCTTAATGTTTTGATACATGATATCAGCTCTCTCTTTTTGCTCTCATGGTTGAATGCTCAAAATCCAGGTATGGTGGAGCCTCGAGTTCTAGTCATCTTTCTTCCTCTTCCCACCAAATGTTGTCACGATCCACGTAATGCACTTCAGCCTAATTGGCTTTGTTTTGAAAGCTGAAGTTTCTCTTGAGTCACCAGTGTAGCTCTCTCTACCTTTCCAAACTCTTTCATTGCTACAAATCATCTTTAGGATTTAGTCTTTTGTACCACATGGTTGATAGCTGAATCCTTGCATCTAAGGGGGTTTAAAACCCAGGGGCCTTAGATGAGAAAAAAGAAGTAATGTTTTCTTTTCTTTTATGTATGAGGGCATTAGTAGTGAATAAAAGAGGGTATAGAAAAATGAAAAAGAAGACATGAAAATTCATGGACCATACTATATCACTACCATGCTAGCTAACAAGGACATGAATGTAGTAGATTTAGGTATGATATAGGGGTATTGCAAAGGTATATTCCAGGAATATATATAAGAATGAAGAAGAATTCAATGGATCAAATTAGTGTCAAATGTTTTCCTAAAGATCTCCCACACCTATTAGGAATTTAATCATTTCTAAAGCATTTTCCCGCGTCCTATGGGAAAGTTTGAGGAGGCTCAATAGTTGAGGAGTTTAATGAGTAATTATAACTTCTTTCCATGCAATCATGATTGGTTAGAGAACATATAGGGAAACTTGATGAGCTATGCAACAAATGAAAGAGAATATAGAATTATTTTGACCTAGTCTTAAAAGCATCTCCAAGCATCTAGGAGATATTGAAGAGATCTTAGGCGATAGATAGAATTCGAGGATAGAAATTTTATTTTTGGTTACATTGACATCATGTAGGACATCCATCGTCTTATTCTTGGATTCACGTTGACATCACAAAATTATATAGGATGGAGTAGAATGTAGCTCTACGCTGTCAGGTTCCATGTGAAATTTTATTATATATAGCTTGCTAGTGTAGAGGTCCTAAGACAAACAATCATGGTAGGACCATTCTTAAAAGATTTCAAATAATAACCCTAGTGAACCCATATACTCTTATGACTATATATATACACAAATTTAGATTAAACTTAGAATTCATTAACTTTAAGTTCTCTTTATTCTATATTACCTCAGTGAAAGTTTGATCAAATCTACTTGCACTCAGAGGTGTTTCCTTGAAACCTCCAACAACACCCTGTTCAACATCCAAAATCACATATTAAAATACCATTAGTAAAAAAATGCTATTAACATATGTAATCGATTTATAATTGTTTACTAACTTTACATACCCCACTGATAGGTGTACTGCATAAATAAGTAGATTGACTGGTGTACCCAGGGTCAACACTGTGACCCTACAATTTTATTAAAATAATAGAAACTAAATTGGATTAATCTTGCATTTGACAATTAAAATTTAATAAACTAAATTCAATGAACATGTTCAATTTTACCTGACTATCAATACCATATGCATCATGTAGAATGTCAGCTGCCCTCTCCATCCCGTAGATGCATACGGATCAGGCTGCGTAGAAGTATATGGATCCTGTGTAGCACCCTCCTGAGGGCCGGTAGGGTCATACGAACAAGTGGCTCCATAAGATCGACACACATGGCCTCGAAGGCCACCACCTGAAGACTCCCCTGGATTGCACTGTACAATGGGGCTAGTGTGGTGGATGACACTCCAAGTCAAGGATGTGATCGCCTGCAAAGTCTCTACATCAGCACTCTCCTTTGCAACTACAGGCATCTGTCTGCTCCACGAGGAGGCCCTAGCGAGAGTCATCTCCACATGCGTGTAGGATCGGCTATGCACAGAGCCTATCTGTCTTTGACCCCACCTCTCCCACTGAAACTCCTTCATATCAAAATAATTCAGGATTTGGTTCAATACAAACTCACAATATAATTTCCTAAGAAAATATTGGGGGACTTCACAGTTATTGCACGGTGGGTAATCAAAGACCATATACCATCTGTCATAAAAACGGTTCCTAATCTCTAGGTGGTGGCACCAATGGATAGGAAACCTCTTTGCATTGAGGGTGAGATTTTGATTTGTTCTAGGGTCAGTGAATAGAGAGCACAAATCACCTTTAGTAATCTTTAAATCTTTAACTTGTTTATATGATAATTTATCTGCATAATATGCCCTCGATGTTTGCCTCCTATTTTGCCATCCAGATATTTGTTGGGTAATTGTATCCACATTTTTTAACAAATCCTTCAATGAATCTGCTAGATGTATCCTTTCTGTGGTTGAAGAATTTTGATCACTCAACCTACTAATAAGATCCTCAACTTCTTTTCTATTGTTTTCAATTTCACTCCTCAAATTTTCTTGAGTGCCAGGAGGGTATTGAGAGAATGGTGGGGAGGTTGATTTTGTGGTTGAGGTTGATTTGGTTGAGGATTTTCCTCCTCTTGTTGATGATTTCCTACAAATTAAAAAAAAAACATTCATTTCTAAACTAAAACAAACAAAATCAATTTAAAACTAACAAATTCAAAACAAATACCAAACAATACTTACCTCTTGCATCTTTTCATCGTCGTGGCGCCATATTTGTGAAGAAATCCAATTGCTCTTGATGAATTTTGACCTCTCCAAAAACGCGAGCGCGTATGACAGGGTTTTTGGCCGTGGGGGGAGCTAAAACACAGCAAAAAGAAATGAGAAATGATTTTGAGTTTTCTTTTTTTTTTTGCTTTTAAAAGCTCAAAACGCGTTCGCGTTATAACGCGAACGCGTTTTGAGCTTTTCTTTTCTTTTTTGGCCACAAAAGTGTGACCATCTTGGTGCACTTACCCAGACCCTGGAAGTATATCTAATATGGATTGATGGAGTGGTCTCTTCTTTACTTTAGGTTCTTCATCTTTAATTTTAGGTTGAATTTATTTTACTTCTGATTTTTTTGTTTTAGGATGGAGTGCTTTCTTCTTTACTTTAGGTTCTTCATCTTTAATTTTAGGCCGAATTTCTTTTACTTCTGATCATTTTATTTTAGGAGGCATGTTTCAATTTTCTCTACTATGGCTTCAAATGACAAAACCTTGAATTTTTTTTTATATGTTACAGAGCTCTTTCAAAGAGTTTTCGTGCACTTAATCGAATATTTCATGCTTTCATGACTTCTTCTTCTTGTATCCTTAGCTCCTTCCACGCTAGTGCACTACAATTGAGTGTGATATTGGGAAAAATCACTTATCTTTGGATGGTGTGGTATTCAATCATATTAGTTTTGGAAACTCTTAATAATTTAATAACATTTAATTTTATGCAATTGATGTGATTTTTTGTATGTATTGGTGTAAATTTTAATGATGCCACAATTACCGTACTACTGTCATCTCTGATTATACCCGTTGCAGTATGACAGTGTTTTTCCCTTCCCTTTTGTTGTTTATCGCACTACCGCCTTTCTCAAGGCTTCTTGCTGCAAGGTTGCAGTGTATACCGCTCTACTGCATATGTTGCTCACCTTCCCGGTGGTATAGTGGTGTATGCTTTTGATCATTACTTGAAGAGTGTCAATGAGACAATTTGATTTGTCTTACCGATATCTCAATGTCTCATCGACATTAGATCTTATGTTCCTCTGATGTTGGTTGCCAGTGTTGATGAGACAAGTTAATATTTCTTGCCGATATGCCATTGTCTCATCAATATTTTCCTTCGTTGGTATTTCTTTATATATTAGTGTAACTCTGCCATGTTAGGGAGACTTGTGATTATCACTGCGGTATAGCAGTGTTTTTCCCTTCCCTTTTGTTGTTTACTGCACTACTGCCTTGCTCAAGGATTCTTGCTATGGGGTTGCGGTGTATACTACTCTAACACATATGTTGCTCACCTTCTCAGTGGTATAGTGGTGTATTCTTTTGATCATTACTTGAAGAGTGTCGATGAGACAATCTTATTTGTCTTACCGATATCGCAAAGTCTCATCGCCATTAGATCTTATGTTCCTCTGATGTTGGTTGCCGGTGTCGATGATACAAGTTAATATCTCTTGCCGATATGCCACTGTCTCATCGATATTTTCCTTCGACGGTAGTTCTTTATATATATCGGTGTAACTCTGCCATGTCGGAGAGACTTGTGATTATCGGTACGGTATAGCGGTGTTTTTCCCTTCCCTTATGCTATTTACCGCACTTCCACTTGCTCAAGGCTTCTTGTTGCGGGGTTACGGTGTATACCGCTCTACCGCATATGTTGATCACCTTCCCGGTCGTATCTAGCGGTGTATGCTTTTGATCATTACTTGAAGAGTTTCGATGAGACAATCTTATTTGTCTTACTAATAGCTCAATATCTCATCGACATTACTTCGTTATATCCAAGAGTTGTGTTTTTCCGAGCACTTGTAGATATACCTTTTCGATGTGACATAAGTGATTCTCTCCTTGATATTCATGTATCTTGTTGATATTTCACTATTTTACATCATCGATGAGACATATAAATAGTCTCTTCAACATAGGGGTGTCTAAATTGGCACTAAACCTAGACTAAACTCGAAGCCAAAGTTAGAGCTAAAAGCGACACTAAACTCGAAGCTAAACTCGGAGCTAAAGGCAGTGATCAAGGTGGCACTACACTCGAAGCTAATATCGGTGTTAAAGATGATGTTACTTTAGGCACTAATTAGTGCTGACTTGTACTGATCGACACAATAAACACCAAAAATTGTGCCATCTCGATAAAATAGTGCCAATGTTTTCAAAAAATTACCAAAAAATACATTAAAATAGTGGGTGGAGGAAAAAATGGAGCAAATCACAGGGATTTGTTGTAGTGGGTAGAGAACTCATCTAAGGGCACTACACAATCAAAGGAATTACATAGATTTTTCAATCAACAAAAGTTTGTGTTAAGGACACTCAACTAGAAATGTAAAGTTGAAAGAAGAATAGGGACAATAAAAATAGATTGTTGAGTGCCAATAAAATTAGCCAAATGATCTAAAGGAGCATATCTAGGATCAAAGGGTAAAGTTACTAGAATGGAAGAGTGACTCTAAATCCCTTGAATCAGTAATTAAATCATCAAGAAACATCATATGATTATTGAGAAGCGCATTTTTCCACCATGTTGAAGAGGACTGCTTGTAGATACCATGGGGATAATTTGAATCCAAGTGCCTAGTGGCAAAGCAACATCACATCGAAAGGGAATTCCCTCATAATCAACTATCTAAGACCAAGGCCATTCATTTGTTGGAAATAGGCCATTTAATTGCAAATCCTAAACATTAATTATTTCATGTATCTCCTAGATTCTTGGAATGTGTTCAACAACACTAAGATTAGGATGAGATTAATTATTTGCATGAAATAAATCATGAAATTGACATTTATAGTTATTCCTAAATAATAGGAGCATGTGGGTGCACACATGGTAAGCTGAAACTCACCTTGTGTTCAGTTAACTATACGGAGTAACAGTTAACACTTCTAAATGCATGTAAAGATCCTAGGAGTTAGGGTTTGATGTTTGCATGCATGAAGTTCAGTTCAGTTCAGTTTAGTTTAGTTCATAATTAGTTTAGTTTAGTTTAGTTTAGTTTAGTTCAGTTATGGTTCAGTTATCTTCAGTTGCATGCATGTTGGTTATTTTGAGTTGCATGTAGCTAGCTTTAGTTAACTTGGAATGCATGGCTAATAACATTGAGTTGTATGACAGATAACAGGGACTACCTCCAGTTAACAAGGGATGACCATTCTTTGGGAATGGTGTTGATTAAATGTTTCAGTTAAAAGGAAATCACTTGGAGCTAACTTGGGCACCCAAGATGCTTTCTTGGAATTAACTCCAATGCATGATAAGATATTTTTGAAGGCTCTGTTAAGTGGGACCCTCTTTTGGGCGCCATCTTTGAGGAAGAGCTTTGTAATTATCACCGAAGTGAAGGATGAGTTGTAGCTTTAGTTTGGGACGCCCAAATGGGTAAAGCACATGTTCTAAGCTTTGGTCTTCATGGTAGAACTCAACTTGAAGCAATATGGCGTACCTTTTCTAAGGCTTGAGCTTGTGCATTGTAATTACCACCATTTTGAGATTACAAGGTTGCATATTGTCTCTATATATCATTCAAGTTGAAGAGAGTTTTGATAATTGTTATTGCAAGTGTGAAGAAGATTGGTAAAGATAGAAGAAGAATTCTCAAGCAAGAATCAGAGCTATTGTAATTCAGAGATTGAATAATAGAATAATTCTTGGTGGATTTTTTCCCGAAAGGGTTTCTCCACAGTACATCTTGTGTGATCTTTCTAATATCTTGTCTAGTTCTTCTATCAACTTCTCTCTTCATTCTACAATAGTAAAATGAATTAATCAAGATAATCACCCACAAAGAATATATGTAACAAAGAAAAGACTTACTTAGATCAGCAATATTAAAGTTTTATAGAGTATTAAGCTAAGAAAACACCTCATTTTTCAACATTTGATATCAGAGCTGAGGTTGGGTAGAGTATTGGGATGCCTTTCTCTTAAAAGATTGGAGGTCTTTTGGGCTTAGTGGGAGCTTTTATTATTTTTTCTATTGCTGATTTTGAAAAAACAAAGTTTGTTACCGAGGTCATTGAGAGCTTGGATTCACAGGTTTGGTCTAAGCTTATGACAGAAATGGGGTTTTGATTATGTGCATCATGATGCCATGGGATTGCTCAGTATCATGGTTCAGTGGGAGCATTTGGAAATGATGTGGATCCTTGGTTGTAGGATGGTTTTGTTAGTATGTCATGGTATACTCTTGATTAGTGGTTTAGAGTTGTGGCATAATACATGTTATGATAATTATGATCATGGGGAAATATCTGAAATTCCATATGCTTTTGACAGTGATGGTTTGATGTTTATCTTTTTGCCATGTATAGCTCGGTATCACAGTTCAGTGGGAGCTTTGGTAGGATTGAGTAATCTTCGTAGAGAGGATGGTAGTCACGATGCCATGTGTGAATTGGTATCACGGTTCAGTGGGAGTTGTTGGCAGTGACTTGGATGCATCATTGGTAAGGTTATCTTCATGTGATTGGGGATATGGTTTGTTCTTGGTTTAGAGTGTATTTGTTATGATGTCATGTTATACTCTTGATACTAGTTTAGAGTTTGGCATATTACATGGTTCTCGTGAGACTAGGATGTATAAGTATGTTATGGTGCATGTGATCTCCTAAGAGGAGATGGTTTGGTTAGATCATGGATGTCATGTTTATGTTCCTAATTCATGATTGGAGCTTTGGCAATGATCTTGTGTAGTTCTCTTAATTTTGGGTACATTAATCATTTGCTTGATTACTTCATGAAAGTGTTGTGTTGCATTTGGAGTTTGGCATGGATTGGTTGGTTATAGGTCCTCATGGATACTTGGAGAAATAGGTGAGGCTGGAGTTCTCTTATGGTAAGAGACATTTGTTGGAATGGTTACTTGTAAGAAAAGTTTTTTAACAGAAAAGACCAAGGAGCCTACACCTTGGTTGAATGTGAATTCAACACACTCGGTGGTTTAATGCCTCTGAAGAGGCGGTTTGGATTTAGAGGCTTGGGAAAGGTATTGGTTTGGTTGATAATGGGAAGGTATTAATTGCGAAAGTTAACACTTTAATTAATGTTACAAATTATCTTATGAAACCATATAGATAAGTTCTCTTGGTTTTAATCATTTTCTTGGAAGCTTCATGATTATGCAGGTTGCATTTGAAGTTAGCATGGTTTGATTAGTTGGTGCAAGAAGGCCATTGGCCTTGAGTCTTGTACTTGTTTCATTATTCCTTGTTTAGAATAATTGCAATGTATAATGTTAAGTGGGAGAATGTTGTAAATAGGATGCCATTTAATTGCAAATCCTAAACATTAATTATTTCATGTATCTCCTAGATTCTTGGAATGTGTTCAACAACACTAAGATTAGGATGAGATTAATTATATGGATGAAATAAATCATGAAACTGACATTTGTAGTTATTCCTAAATAATAGGAGCATGTGGGTGCACACATGGTAAGGTGAAACTCACCTTGTGTTCAATTAACTATACGAAGTAACAGTTAACACTTTTGAATGCATGTAAAGATCCTAGGAGTTAGGGTTTGATGTTTGCATGCATGAAGTTCAGTTCAGTTCAGTTCAGTTTAGTTCAGTTATGGTTCAATTATCTTCAGTTGCATGCATGTTGGTTATTTTGAGTTGCATGTAGTTAGCTTCAGTTAACTTGGAATGCATGGATAATAACATTGAGTTGTGTGATAGATAACAGGGACTACCTCCAATTAACAAGGGATGACCATTCTTTGGGAATGGTGTTGAGTAAATGTTTCAGTTAACAAGAAATCACTTGGAGCTAGCTTGGGCACCCAAGATGCTTTCTTGGAACTAACTCCAATGCATGATAAGATATTTTTGAAGGCTCTGTTAAGTGGGACCCTCTTTTGGGTGCCATCTTTGAGGAAGAGCTTTGTAATTATCACTGAAGTGAAGGATGATTTGTAGCTTTAGTTTGGGACGCCCAAATGGGTAAAGCACATGTTCTAAGCTTTGGTCTTCACAATAGAACTCAACTTGAAGCAATATGGCATACCTTTTCTAGGCTTGAGCTTGTGCATTGTAATTATCACCATTTGGAGATTACAAGGTTGCATATTGTCTCTATATATCATTCAAGTTGAAGAGAGTTTTGATAATTGTTATTGCAAGTGTGAAGAAGATTGGTAAAGATAGAAGAAGCATTCTCAAGCAATAATTGGAGCTATTGTAATTTAGAGATTGAATAATAGAATAATTCTTGGTGGAGTTTTTTCCCGAAAGGGTTTCTCCACGGTACATCTTGTGTGATCTTTCTAATACCATGTCTAGTTCTTCTATCAACTTCTCTCTTCATTCTACAACAGTAAAATGAATTAATCAAGATAATCACCCACAAAGAATATATGTAACAAAGAAAAGACTTACTTAGATCAGCAATATTAAAGTTTTATAGAGTATTAAGCTAAGAAAACACCTTATTTTTCAACATCATCAACCTATAAAATAACTTCACTTGGTAAATATTTTGACTAATCAACTTCTACTAGATGCAAAAGAGGTGTGAGTAAATTTCGTAGAGGTTGGGTTTTCCTTCACAAATTGACCTAGAGCATTGTCAATGTCCTCATAGGCTGATTTACCCCAAAACTATAAGGGTATTTAGGAATTATGTTAGAAGACTCTTTCATAGGATTGAAAGTGGAGACAAGGATGAATCAAGAGAGGATGCAAATCCCACACCTAGTCTCCAACATTTAACACATCCTCTCCATCATCAAAAGAATTAGAATATAACACAAAAAGAAATCTAGCATAAGGGTAAATTTTCATCTTATCCTCAATTGAAGGAGTCCAATGCTTAGAAATCCATTGATGCAAATCAAAGAGAGAAGCCAATAGGAAACAAAATATACAAATTAAACCTCTTCTCATTGAGAAATCCTCATTGTCAATCATGTCCTACCCCAAAATCACCATTAGAGAAATTGTAGCACATGGTAAGGCTTTTTCAAACATGCAAGAAATTTCTAGGAAAAAATTTCTTATCACATTAGTTCCCTTGACCACTTTAGTATTACATAAAATTGAAGTGTAAAGGACATTGAAAAAAGGGTTTTTTTATCATGGTATCCACAAGAGATCCATGCTAAGGAAATAAAAGCATAGAAATAGAGGTATCATGCAACCTAGAATAACCAGAGCCAAGAGTTGTTTCCTTTGAAAATTGTTTATACATGCCTTGATCTCCAACATCAATGCATCAAGAGGATCATAAACCCAAAAAAAAAGAGGGATGATCAAAAGAGAGTTGAGCCCCACCAAATAAATAAATATCATTATTAAATGCTTATGATATAATCCTAATAAACATGCCATGCCCACATTTTACACACCTAATGGACACAAAACAACCTAACTAATCTGCAACAAACTTTACTAATTTCTAATTTAAAAAAAAGACAATAACATAACACACTACTGAAGTCAATAGTCAACATTTGATATCATTTAGTTAGGAACAAAGATAGCAATAAGTTTTTTTTGAACAATAATGTCTACTTCTTTTAGATCAACATATTGTACCTCTTGCCTACTACAATATCTATTGCATTCCTTCACATCACAATTTCCTCACTCCCAATACATGTACCTGCAAGTATCTGTGCGAATAAATGCACAACTTTAAGATCAATGGATTAGATACATTGTCTTAGAGATCAACCATATCATTAATTAATCTAAATAGATCAAAAATCATATGGTAGTTACAATTGGATTTGTAAGGAAAGATAAAGTATGCATATCATTAGGAGAGAATGGTAAACCCAAAATAAATCACAGGAGGAAAAGACCTAAGGGCCAGACCTATGCCTTGGGGGTTCATCACTTGATGGCCTTGCCTATGTATGTGCAACACAGAGGCTTCGTAATTCAACAACTTGAATTTTCTCCAACTCATTTAACTAACCAACAAAGGGTATATCCACTAGGTTTCAAAAGATGACTCTACCTCAATCATAATGATAACACAATAACATTGATATACACTAAACTCGATCCTCTACTCAAAGCATCGTGTGTCCCATACAAATTGCATATTAAAAGAGTAGGTACACAACCTTTCTCAGGTCCATTACCCCAAATAGTTTCACAATCGGGTGCTACCCACTTAGGTGAAGTCGAGGATCGGAAACCCATTTAAGGATTCACTATGCAACACATTCAAAAGAGATTTTCTTAAATGGTAAGTTCGCAAGAGAAGAGAAAATTCCATGTTTACCTATACTCTAGGTTAACTCACAATGTAATTTAATCCATAAAAATTAATAGGAATTTTACAACCAATAATATCAAAGATCATTCGTGAGAGTTAAAAGATCAAGGGTAGTTCAGTTCTTATTTGACCAGGGAGAGTCTCACCAATTTCCTTTGCACGTATATATAAATTAAAAAACTGGCATACTCAAGGCATGTACTTTTACATTAATATTCAGACCCAAACTCACATATAAGATAAGGTATCATCTCAAGTTTATACCATCACATTATAGCCTAAGGACATATAGCATAACATGCTCCTTCATTTATTGACTAGACAGTTAACTAACATACCCATTATATCCACTAAATGATATCTAAGTATAATGTGTTTCATAAAGATTCACAAAAGATGCTAAGTTTTATAATTAAATAGGTTTTACGTGCCTTAAAGAACAACTACACCTCTCTCCTTGGACCACAATCAAAGATTCATTTTAGGAGTGTATATAAGGAATAAGTTATATCAACCTTATCAATCCTATTCTTCTATTTGACTTGCTAATTTATACCCTTTTATTTATTTATTTTTATGCAAAAAACATTCTATTGTAATGTAAGGCTTATGCTTATAAAACCAATTAAAGAACTAGAATTCTTGTTAATAGTAAGATACTGAAAGAAGGATTCTCCATGATAACACACATTTCTAATGAATAGTTGTTTGGCTTGCAAGATATTTACAATGTAAGAAAACCCATATCATAATAATGACCTTTGATACTCCATATCCTTAAGAGTCAACTAAATTTCAGCCTTGATATACCATTTAAACCATATATAATCCTTTGAAATATTATTATATTATTTGTAGCAAGCTATCTATAAGACATTGAGTGTAGGTGTACAAAACTACCTTATAAAAGCAGTGCAAGAATTATAATTATGCATATTATTGATACTCATGCAAGAGGTAAGGTTTTATAATTTTATTTTCTTTTATTTATAGGAACCTTCATGTAAACTGTCCTATAAGAAAATGACCCTGATACAATAATAATAACTACAATAGCTATCTGCCTCTTAATCAACGCTATTTTTAAAATCAATCATTTGGGGGTCATGCCAATTAGGCTATAAAGAATAATATGACACAAGTTGTGTAGATTTATGTTGTTTTATGTATAAGGTTGTGAGGAAGGATAAAACAAGTCCGGTGTATGGAGATGGATTATTATGTAGTTATTTTCTATGAAGACACTATCATTTATTGACTTGAACTTGTAGCAATTGCAACATCAACTTAACCTTTAGTTACAATATTCAAGAAATCTATTCTCAACATATAAATGATTCAAATATTTATTACTTTTATAAACACGGCAGAATAGAGATACCCTTCAAGCTCTCGTTGGTTGTTTTTATTCTATATAGGATATTTTAGAGCTTAACCCTTGGTTGTTTTGTTCTATTGACAAGCAATGCATTCTCTAATATGTTTGAGGTCATTTTTTGTAATGTCCTTAGCTAGAAATTATGTAAAATATAAATGCCCCAACGCCACTAGGGCTTCGCCCACTGCCCAGGGCTCCACCCACCGTCTTATATTCCTTAGGTCGGTAGCGAAGTGCATGGTCGATGGGGTCTACCAGCTTTTGGTTGATGGGGTTTGGCCGAGGTCGATGGGGTCCGCTTTCCCCACCATCCATTGGCCCCAACCCTGCCCTATTTACCCCAACCCCACCTAAGACTCGCAACCCCGCCACATCTTTTTGATTTGTGCAAGCTGAAATGAAACAAATATGGTATATAATTGATCATCATTTATTAATAGAAGAAATTAATATGGAACCCTTTTTACATCAACCATCATCCATATAACACTACATCTAACAAGAGAAAATACTACTAGAGTGTGACAACGGAAACAACTAGCAAATATACTCATATAACGGTAGCAATTTATGAAATCCTTGTATATCCAGATATTATAGCAATTTGGCACTCACAAAATACTAATATAATGGGCAAATGTACTTATGAAAATAGCAATAATGCTTTCTCAATGATTATTCAGCAACACAAATGAATTTACTTATCTCAGCATAATACAAATAGCAAATCGGAAGTATGTCTAATCAGCTAATTAGTTATTGATTCATCAGTTGTATGAGCATGATTTCCAAGAATGTAACAGAAGTTCAACGCTAAAGGTGACTGGAGATATGGTGCAAGGCAAGGACATCCATCAAGTTTAAAGAATAAAGGAATTTTGTTAGATGTTGAAGTTGCAACCGCCTTGGTAGCCATGAATCCAAAATGCGGAAGCAAAGACAAAGCACGTGAACTGGTTGCCAGAATGGCTCAAGAAAATGTGGTCTCATGGAATGCAACAATTGCAGGATATGCACAAAATGGATTTGTTGAAAGGTTTATAGAAATTTTTAACCAAATGCAATCGGCAGGTATAAAGCCAAATTCCGCAACCTTTTCAGCATCCCCTCTGCCTGGGCCAAAGTGGGAGCTTGGCAACAGGGTATGGACATCCATCGATGCATAATGGAAAGGGGATTTTTCTTGAATATTGTCGTTTCAAATGCCCTAGCAGACATCACGCAGAATGTGTAAGTGTGCACAGGGTACGCCAATTGTTTGTGAAAATGCCTGAAAGAGATCCCATCTCATTGACTGCTATGATTGCAGGATCCCATCTCAAATTTTAAGCAATTGCAATTGTTAGGTATAAAACGGCGCACCCCAACCTTTGAGCTTTCGAACTCTCATGCGAGTTGTTTGACAAAATGCTTCAAAGAGATGCGCGATCCCATGGAAAGCAATTGATTGCAGGATATGCACAAAAGGGAATGAAGTGCAAATAATAATTCAAATGCAAAATGGACAAAAATCAGGATGTTAATCGGTAATCCCAATAACACAAACTTTATTTGAAAGGTAATGATCCTCTGTTTCCTAATATTGACTGGCATAATCTTGCTTTGATACGATCAGAAATTTAAAATCAAGTTCAAATGAAGAAGCTACGCATAAAAAAATTTCAGGCAAAGATTATATTTTTTTTAGCAAGTACAATACTAGATTATCAATAGTAGAACATAAGTATTTAACTCTAAAATTTTCAAAAAATAGATGAGCATAACACTTCTGAACCAGTCCATGTGATAACTCACGTCTTCCTCGTAAGACATCATTCCTTTGTCTAAAGCATAGGCATATAACTTCTCATACCAAGCCAGTCTGGGAGGATGAACCTCATTCATAATTTCCAGGGCATTGGAAATTAGGTCTGACGATGGTGATGTTAAATTTTGCAGATCTACAAAGACATTGATCAAGCACAGTAAAACGAATTTGCATAAACTAGCCTCTTTTTTATTCACAATCAAATGCATATATTTACAAATATATAACCACCCTAGGAGAAGAATCTCAGGAGAAAAATAAACAACAGACCTGAAAATAATATATCAATCAAGTGTGATCTAATGGGTCATATGCATCTATTATGAACTTGTACCTTAGACCTGAAACCAAGAATATTGATTTTGATATTAATATTTAAAATCTATCAAATGAGCTTGTGTGACTTGCTTAGGTTAATTTATGATGCTATAAAATAGTTATGCTACTCTTGAGCATGGGGATGAGAATTTTTTAATAGAGACTTCTTCAATTACTCAATTTGAAAATTATGCTTGATATCCTCCCCTATTAAACTTGCAAGAACATAACATATGGAATTGGTGAAAACCATCCACATGACCTTTACTATTTTACTCTTAGTATTGATGTATTCACATTAAATTTCTACTCTATTTTTACTTTTTATAGTACTAAATTCAAATTTTCCTTCTCCCTTGAAGCACCATCAATAATTAAGATTGTTACCCATAAGTGAGGGAAGATTAATGAATTATTATTGAAAATTTTGAGATTTCATTATAATTATAGGAATAGTACTAATAGCTAATATTGGTCAAGTCTTTATAATATTTGTGATAAGAACCCTCATATTGTGGCATTTAATGACATTGTTTCTCTTGATCCAAGTTATAAAACACATAATCTATTGGGTAAGGAGAATGAAATAATACCATATGGTTAATGATCTTTAGGATATTTAAATCAAATTGTAGTATTATATCATCCTACTCACTAGTCTAAGGAACTTTACTTAAGCTCCTCACATTAAATTTTGTAAGACAAGAATATACATATTGCCTATTGATTCACTAATTATTTTGAACTCATATTCATTCTAAAGTTTCAAAATCATGTCATAATTTTTTTGAGTATATATCCTAGGGTATTTCAAGGTTACAAGGATATTTTTGTTTCTATGGTTTATAGTTGAATTATTTTAAAGAGCAATATAGGGGGGATTAAGTTATATTTCAACATAACTAGATCCTAGTTCTATATTTTACAAGCTAACGCCTCCATAAAGTCTATATGCAAGATTGTCAAGTGTAACAATATTGTAAGGGATGCAAATCATTCATAATGTACTTAATCTAATTATTGTTGATACTCAATGCTCATCCAAACCCAATAATGAAGGTATATTTTCATACCAATAAATTGCAGAGGTTTATATGCTTGGTAGGGCCATAGCTTAGGTGAGGCTGAAAGCTAGTTAATATCAATATCAAAGGTAATTCTTTCACAACTAAAGAACATTTCAATAACTAATCAAATATGTTAATTCAATGAATCCACTAAAAGACCTTTACAATTTAATACAAAAATGATGTTGTGATTCCCTTCTATAGGTGGGGCCTCACACAACATCAAATACACTAGCAGATCAAAAACTAAGGAAACCCCATAACCTATGAGCAAGAATACTTTTTTTTCAAATTAGATGGCAAGAGGAGCAAGAGAAGTGGGATGATGACATCTTTATTACTTACATTTATCCAAAATGATAATAATATAGCTAATATGTTAAAATGATAATAGCAATTTCAATATTAAAATTGGTATAATATTTTAATAACAAATATAAAATTATGTTTTAAGTGAATTATGGACCTAATGAATTTATTAAGAATACTTCGCACATTATTTTTTATACTAACAATAATAACTCTTAATTAAATAAAATAGCACAATTCTATGTCTCTCATTATTTTTTACATATATGTATTTAAGATATATATACTAGTTTTAGACATGTTGATGGTGTTAATGATGGCAACAACCATTCAATTTACCCATCTAATTAGGATTTACAAATTTATCTATATTTTTTTCCTTCACATTTTCAATCTAACAATATTGATTTTCAACAAGTGCCTAAACATATTTTTAATTATATGATTTCTACACATGTTTGATTATCTATCATAAGAATATATACAATATATTAGTTAATCTACCCATGATTCTATAGATACATTTGTGGAATGACTTGTATTGATATTTATTTTCACTATGTACTTCCAATTATTTTATTTAAAAAGAACCATGTAATGGTTTCCTTATTGAATCAATAGATCAGTACAATATATGGAAAATTCATAATCATTTGAATTAGCTAATCAAGACAATATATGAATGAAATATTTTTGATATAATTACTATTTATGACAAGATAATTAAATGCATTTGAGTGTTGCATTAAAGATAATTAGTGATGTACTTATTATCACTTTTGAAGTGGTGCTTAAGGAAGTTGAGACATTATTTTGAGTTATTTTTTTATTTAGTAGATCTTTTAATTCAATAGATTTTTTTTATGTCACTTTGAAATGGGCTTTAATTTGAATATTTAAATATAATTTTAGATCTTTTTTTTTAATCTTTTTTTATGTCACTTTGATAAGGACCTTATTGAAATAAAAAGATAATTTTAGATTGTCTTTTATTTAATAGATTATTTTTATGACACTTTGATAGAGACCTTATTTAAATATTTAATGATAAGCTTAGATATTCCTTTATTTAGTAGATCATTTTATGTCACTTTAAGATCCTTGATTTGAATATTGATGAATTTGTTTATAGTACATCTATACTAAAAATATATTTTGAAAACTATTAAAATAATCAAATGAATCTATTTTGAAAGGAATCATTCTCATAATGATTTGACTATTTTAAAAAAAAATTATAAAAAGAATTGTTAAGTAAAGAGATGGGAAGTATTCCTATTTCTAAATCTAATCATTTTACACTTAAAAATTGTGTTAGAACTCTCACGAACATAACAAAAATTCCTGCAAATTCCTGCAAGTACCATAATATAAAGTTCTGATTGAGAGAAGTACCATAATAAAGTTTATAATTATATAATATACATTTACAATGAAATAACCATAAGTAAAAAGAGCAGACAAAGCCATTTCATTAGTACCAGGGTGTGTAGTTGACCTAAAACGTTTTTAAGTTCTCAGTATTGGTGGAAAATTTGTTGGCGATTTTGACTGTGAACGACAGCATATTGTTGAAATAGTCCTATTTCACGACAAATGGATCCTATGCTTTTCTCCAACAACGCTTCAGATCTTCCTTAACCTACGGCAATCTGTTCCGTCGTAACGGGGAAACTACGCTTAGAATTTGTAATCTAATATGACGACACGATGGTGGGGTTGTGAGGCTGGAAAGCTGCAAGCGCTCCAATAAGTGACCCAAGTACTTTCACCGTACATAGATCAACAGAGCAGCTAATGAGGAAAAGCTTCAATTATAGACTGCAATCCTGGTATGGCAATAACATTTAAACGAGGAAATCCTCCTTCCTTTAACAGACCTTTCCACTCCTCCTCAGTTCTCTCTTTCCCTCCAGAGCTGTGCGCAATCATGACCAGATCAAACACAAGACCCCAAGTAGGATCCAGCGCTGACTTCTCCCGGGCGTTCAGAACCGTATCCACAATGATCACCTTCCCTGTCTCTGGAATCGCCTTTCGGCATTGCTTCAGAATCTTTACGCAGTCCTCGTCCGCCCAGTCATGCATTATCCACTGCACAATTTCAAGAAAAAACCAAAAGATCCAGTAAGCAACCGTCCTGTGAAAACCCCCTTCTACACAACAAAAAGAAGCACCGAATTCGATCCACCGACCTTCATGAATACAGCGTCTGCGGATGGAACCTCTTTGAACATATCTCCTCCAACATGCTTTACCCCTGCACTATGAAGAAGAACTACTAAATCCAAATAAAAGAGAGAGAGAGAGAGATTCCAATTATGGCCAGTCGTTTTGTTGTTACAAGCAATACAGTTAAACTATACCCGGGAAATGGGGAGCCGTAGCTATGACGTGGGGGAGATCGTAGTTGACGCCGCTGATAGTTGGATGGGCCTTCACAATCTCTGCAACAGTCGCTCCGATGCCGCCTCCGACGTCCACCAAGGAATTCAAGCCTTGAAAGCCCTCGTATTGAGACAAGACCGCCTTCACCACGATGTTGGAGTTGCAGACCATGGCTTGGTTGAAGAGGTTGTTGTAATGAGGGTGCGCCGCGGCGTAGTCCCAAATGTGGAGACCGTGAGCCTTCTCGAAAGCCACGCCGCCCTCGAGGACGCACTCGTTGAAATGGTGCCACGGCGCCACACTCGTCACGTCATTTTGCATGAGTAGCATGGCAGACATGGAGAGCGAGGGCGCCCCCGCGCCGTCTTTCAGCAGCCATTTAGAAACGGGCGTTAGCCCGTATCTCACTTCACCCGTACCTCCGCTCGTGTCAACCCTGAAAAAGTTCTTGGCAACGAGGAAGCGCAGGATTCTGAAAAGGCAATCGACGTTGGGCTTTTGGGTGGGAAGGTCTGCTGCGATTTGTGAGAGGGAAAGGGTTGCTTTGGGGCCGCGCCGCGCAATGATGTCGGGGATTCCAAGCATGACCACGGACTTTACTGCCAGAGACTCCACAAACGCAAACGTGTATTTCCATGCCTCGGTTTGTCCGGCTATTTCTTCTTCCTCGCTCTCGAACATGTTCGTGTTCAGGCCATCACCGATTTCTCCATTCATGTTTCCAACTATAAACTCTCAATCATGGAGATCTACACACCCAAAAGGCCCAAGGGTTACACGATATATAGCTATTAAGTTCTCTAACGACAATGTGCCATAATCTTGGAATACAACTCTTTTTTTTTTTCAAATAGAACGTTTCAAACGTTCTAGAAGTTGGATCTATCTGGCTTCCTCATCCACCCCCATTTTATTTGTTCTATGCTTATCAATATGATATCTATCGACATCGACCATTAAAGACTTTTTGCCTCCGTTTGAAAATGTTTTAGCAATCATTTAATTTGCTTTGATAAAAAAATCATTCATTCAATGAACAAATGGTAAATTTGATGTTATCAATTAAATAAATATATTAACGTGGCAATCAACTTGCATATGACATGGGCTGAACTTAAATTTATTTCTACTAAAATTAAAACCACCAATCTATGGGTATTTAGATTTTTTAAAAGTTAACATAATTTTTAAAATAAATGTCAAATAAACATTATTTTTAAATAACATAATCTAAAATAAATGTCAAATAAACATTATTTTTAAATAACATAATCTAAAATAAATATGTCAAATTAAAATTTACAATAAAGAAAATGTAATAGATAGAATTCAATTGAACATAATAAATGTACATAAGGAATATGAGATGATAATGAAAACATACATTGATGTTATGAGTGCATTTAGGGATAGAAGAAATGTAGATGGAGATAGAAAACAAGCTTTAGTCGCGAAATGTTTTAATCATTTAGAGAATACATGACTCCTTTGTTAGTGTTGGGCTAAGCTTAACTAGAACTTTAGTTTGTGACATGATAATAGTGTGGACCAATCCTTTTTCTAGTGGTAAATATTCATCAACTAACACATGATTCATTTTTTCTAATTTAAATTTGATGAATATATTGCAACTAGCAAGCGTCAAATCACTAGGATTTTATGAATTATTCTAAGTCAAATGCATGCTAATTCATTGACAATATTTATAAGATGTTTATCATTCATATCTTTTCCACATTAACTTACACATTTGTGATAGGTAATCACCTAGAATTTAAGAGGCACATTTTAATTTACCAACACATTTGCTAACAACATTAAAAAATCACCATGCATGAGGACCAATTTTTCCAATACCAATATAATGCCATGCTAATTATAGGGTCATAATCATCTTGAGAATTACAAAATATATTTTTTATCATTGTGAAAATTTTCCAACATTTATATCAATTGTTTTACAATCACACATAATATGCCACATTTTTACTACATTATTTTACAATCACATAAAGATTCACCAATTTGTACTCCACCATTTTACAATCCCATAAGATTTGAAAAATATGAATTCATATAAATACAAATGAAACTCTAAATTAATCTTTGACATATATTGTCCTTCTCTTGATTTGGATCATACACAAAGTTACATGTAGTCATTGCATTAAGTAATCTAGTCATTTTGTTTTATCTCCACTTACCAATATCTTACATGTTTTACATGCCTAAGAAAAACTAGTATTATTCTCAGTCAATTTTTTAATTTATCAAAACCAATAACATGAATTCTCATTTCTATCAATAAATTGTCTTCTACTCAATTAATGAGCTAGTCTATTGGATTTACCACTGCTAATAACTTCATAAAAATTTAACCCATATTGCATGTCTCTAATTTAATTTATATTGACTATTTAAATATTGTATTGCTTTATGATCAATGTAGAAAAAAACCCTTTTACAATAAATGATGTCTCTATTTCTTCAGTTCTTGTAAAATTGCATATAAATCTTGATCATAAACTAAATATTTCCTTTTTGTACCATTCAATTTCTCACTAAAATAATCAATACACCATCCTTCTTATCTTTAAAAAAACCTAGTTATAGTCTCATTTGCATCACAATCAATATATAGTATTATTAAAATATGATAAGGCTAAAGAACATTATTTTGTTACTTTATTCTTCAATAATATTTTTTTATCTATAATAGTTCACTTGAATTAATTCTTCTTTCAACTTAATTTTTTAAATTAATTAATGTGCATATCTAACTTTTTTTTGGTAAACCTTCTATAAAAACTAGCTAATCCATGGAAAGACCTGTCTTTATAATACTTGATACTATAGCCCATTCAAAAATAGCTTTAATTTTCTTCGATTCTATCTCTAATTCATCAATGGAAATAAAAAACAAAGATATACCAACTCATCTTTGATGAAACTATATTTATTCACATTTCACTACTTCCTTGGGTAATTGCATGACCTCTACATATAAATGGTATTAGATATATTTTTTTAATATATCAATGGTATTAGAGCCCCATCTTTAACATATCAATGGTATCAAAGCCTTTTTTCTAGAAAATTTATGACCCTTGTTTATGAAGAAAGCTTTAAATCTCTTTATTTTTTAGGACCTCTATTAATCTTGACTTTGGGAATTGTTGAAGAACTTTGTGTTTTTTTGCCCGGAGTCTTTATTGAGATTTGGTTGATCTAAATTTATTTTGTCATCAATTATTCAAGAGTTGTTTTTCTTTGTGTTAGTTTGTATCCCTTGTTGATCCCTTAATCCTCTTAAGGAATTCCTACCCAGGTCTCATTACATGTCTACAATCTAAAATGGCCAAATTTATGAAGAGGTTTTTACTATTTTTGATGATAATGAATTCTATGAAAGAAGTTTTTCATGCACTTGAAGTGAATGATTATCATATGTAGATAGAGGATATACATCTTATGATAGTGAGGCTATATGTGGTGAAGAACCTACTTCAATATCTGGGTTGAAGAAAGCTATTCTACAAAATATGATAGTAATATTGTAGAACTTGAAATTATTAGAGGAGGAGGACGACGACGAGGAGGGTGAGGGTGAGAGGAGAGTGAGTGGGGCGGTGGGAGAGGAGGGATTTTCATAACATATCTTGAGAGGAGGAGGAGGAGGTGGTCATTTCAAAACATATCTTAGGATGAGGAGGAGGATGATATTGTACAAGTCATTTCATAACATATATTGTACAAATCATTTCATTTCATATATTGTACAAGTCCTTTCATAACATACCTTAGAAGCCATATCATAACATTAGTTTAGCGTTATTTTGACCATATTACCCTGAAATCGGCACAACTAGAACATTGATGTCAAATGTTTATGTAATCTAGAGGAAGGCTTCACATCCATTGAGGAGGTAGGAATAGCATACATGACCCACATCTCAGAATCAGAGTGCATGGAAGACATTCAGATCAAAAGGATCAATTTGATACTACCACCCAAAAATTCTAACCTAATTCCAATAGAGACCAGTTGTTCATCAAATGATAATGAATGATCTGAACTTAGTTCTAGTCGGATTGTTCTGTGCCACATCTACACACGTCGATAGCCATTTATTTTTTTGCCTAGCCCATATTATTGTCCTTTTATACTATTTTTAATAGCAATATAAAAATCATTCGCATATGCGTACAGTCAATAGATATTTCTTATGTATTATCCTTTTGAATGGTACGTTTAATATTGAACAGTAATTTATGTTTCAAATCTTATTACTGCCGACCTTTCTTCCGATATAACTTGGTCAATACCTCTCAATATCGCCTATGTCAGTTTATGAAAGGAATTTCTTTGACTGAATATTAATCGGAACATGGAAAATTGATGAGAAAGCCAGCGGTGGGTGTTCTTTGACGAATTTTTCTGATTAGTTCTTGACTTGAATCGAACAGGGCGATCCAAACATCCACGCTTATTATTTAGGCTTGTCATTTAGAACTTTCCTCAGAAACGTAAACACATTTTTGTACTACTTTTCTGTACTTTCACATTGAGTACTAACTTTCTACACATTTGCCGAATAAAGACAGGTGTTTACATAGAAAAAATCAAGCTCAGTTAATCAAACCTACATCCATGCGGGTTCTTCAACATTACGTGTACGATTCGTCGTCGGGGAAAATTTTCACTTCCCATCTATTACGTGTTACCATGGGGAAGTTAACCTTTTCATGCCAAAGGAAGGCTTATGTGTAATGTCCATAAGATAGAAAATTTCTTTTCATATTCAATATTTTTAAGATATTCGTTTATATGTTTAGTAATTTCAAATCTTTATAGTGGGTCAAGAGTTTTTTTTTTTTTGGTTAGGATTTGAACAAAAGATGTGTGTGATGACAGCAATAATAAACTATAGAGTAGTGCAAACAATCATGGTAACAAAAATAGAGGAACAAAGCAAAATAGAGAACATAGAACGTGCTGATGAAACAAAAACAAAACAAAGACACTATGAGCAAACACAACAATATATTACAGAGGAGCCCAAAATCTTCCTGCTGCTGCACAATAAACAGAGCCTTTGTTTCTTCCTCTTTCTTGCTTCAAAAACAATCACAAATGCCTCTATAAATAGAGTTCTTAGAATTCTCCACAAAAATTTGCAGCCTAAAAAAACATGTATAAAAATGAATGGAGGAGAAGAGACTGTCCACAGGCAGAAGCTTCTAATTTAAATGTTTTTGTTGACTTGATTTATTTGTTTGGTGGCAGAAGTTTCGATATTAAATAAAGTTTGGTGGTATGTTGATCTTCTGTCGGTAGCTTTGATTTGCTTCACGTCTTCAACATTCTCCTACTTGCAGCAAATGAAGGGATCTAAATAAGCTATAATAATCAAGTCAGCCCCAGGCCTACCATGTCTCTATATAACTCATGCTTTTCTCTTGGCAGAATTTTAGTGAGCATATCAGCAGGGTTCTTATCTGTATGAATCTTTTCCAAGGATAATTGTCATTCCTCCAACACATGCCGAATCCAATGATACCTCAAGTCAATATGTTTGGTTTGTGAGTGAAAAGCTAGATTTTTTGCCAAGTGAATGGCGCTTTGACTATCACAATATAGCACATGCTTGTCTTGTTTTATTCCTAGCTCTCCTAAGAATGATTGCATCCACAACATCTCTTTGCAAGCTTCTGTTGTAGTTATATACTCTGTCTCTGTTGTGGAGAGAGCTACTATTCGTTGTAGTCTAGATACCCAAGATACCGCAATACTTGCAAACGTATACAAATAACTAGTGGTGGATTTTCTAGTGTCTAGGTCTTCAGCCATATCTGCATCTGTAAATCCTTCAAGCACCATATCAGTATTTCCAAAACATAAACAGTAATGACTAGTTCCCTTGAGATACCTAAAAATCCACTTTACTACTTGCCAATGTTGTTTGCCTGGATTTGCAAGGAACCTACTCACTACTCCCATTGAATGTGCAATATCCAGATGAGTGGATACCATGGCATACATCAAGCTACCAACTGTTGAAGCATAAGGAATCTTTTTCATTTCCTCCTTCTCCTTGTCATCACAATGGCATAAATTGGCACTCAATTTGAAATGAGAAGCAAGAGGTGTACCAACTAGCTTGGCATTCTTCATATTAAATCTGTCTAGCACCTTTTCAATATATTTTTCTTGTGATAGCCACAATTTTTTCTCCTTTTTGTCACGAATGATCTTCATGCCTAATATTTGTTGTACTGGACCCAAATCCTTCATTGCAAACTAGCTACCCAAATCCCTCTTTAACCTACTAATCATATTCTTATCCTGTCCAACAACTAACATATCATCCACATATAATAGTAATATAATGAAATTTCTCTGATCATATCTCTTGATGTAGACACAATGATCAACCTCTAGTCTATTAAAACCATTCTCCAACATAAATGAATCAAATTTATTATACCACTGGCGAGGTGCCTGTTTCAACCCATAGAGACTCTTCTTCAACCTACAAACCAAGTTCTCTTTTCCTTTTATTTTGAATCCTTCTGGCTACTCCATGTAAATCTCCTCTTCCAAATCTCCATGAAGGAAGGTTGTCTTTACATCTAATTGTTCACACTCCAAATCTAAAGCAGCAGTAAGACCAAGAATAACTCTAATGGATGACATTTTAACGAGTGAAAATATTTCAATGAAGTCAATACCTTCTTTCTGAGCAAATCCCTTCACTACTAGCCTTGCTTTGTATCTTTCCTTCTTCTCGTCACCCACATGCTTGATCTTGTACACCCATTTGTTTTGTAGGGATTTCCTTCCTTTTGGAAGTTTTACCAACTCCCAAGTTCTATTTTCTAGCAAGGAGTTCATTTCTTTCTCCATCGCTTTCTTCCATTATTTGCTATGCTCATCTTTACAAGCTTCCTGAAAACCATCAGGTTCATCTTCATCAGTTAACAAAATATAGTTTGAGGGTGTATACCTTTGTGAAGGCTTATGAGGCCTAGAGGATCTGTGAACCAACTGTGGTGTTGTGTTTTTAGGTTGAATCTCTTGTAAAGGTTCTTGCAAGGTTTCTTGTTGTTGTTGTTCCACATTCTCCTCTTGTTGTTCATCATACTCTTGATCTTGTTGCCCATTTTCTTGCATTGGTGGGATATTTTCTTTCTATTCTTCAAACCTGCCAACAATTTTCTTAACCTCCAAATTACCTATAGTCCTCTTAAACATCTCAAACTCATTAAATATAACATCCCTACTTATAATAATCTTATGTTTAATTGGATCCCATAAACGATAACCAAATTCACCATCTGCGTACCCAAGAAAATGCATTTCATAGATTTATCATCTAGCTTAGTTATGTTCTCTTTGGGAATATGCACAAATGCTTCACATCCAAAGATTTTCAAGTGAGAATAATTCACCTTCTTACCAATCCAAACTTCTTCAGGAATGTCGCCATCCAAGGTTGTAGAAGGAGATCGATTTATGAGGTAACATGTTGTCCTCACTACTTCTACCCAAAAATGTTTTTCTAAATCAGAATTTGACAACATACTCCTCACCTTTTCCATGATAGTGCAATTCATCCTTTCTGTAACACCATTTTGTTGAGGAGTACTAGAAACAGTCTTCTTATGCTTAATTCCAAACCTATTACAATATTCCTTGAATGGATTTGAGCAGTATTCTCCACCATTATTTGTCCTCAAGCACTTGAGCAATTGTTAGTTTCTCTTTCAATAGTAACATGGAACTTTTGAAATATCTCAAATACGTCATCTTTGATTTTCATGGGGTAGTCCCAAACCTTTCTAGATGCATCATCTATAAATGTTATAAAGTATGATGCTCCGCCTAATGATTTAATATTAATAGGCCCAAATACATATGAGTGTATCAATTCTAATAGATTTTTCTTTCGTTCATGACCACCTCTAAGAAATGAAACTCTTCGTTGCCCACCATAAATATAGTGCTCACAAAGATCAAGATTATAAAATTTCAAACCTGGTAGCAATTTTTTTCCCATGAGTATTTTTAGGCCCTTCTCACTCATTTGACCCAAGCCCCTATGCCATAGATCTACTAAGTTTCCTTCTTTTGCAATAGCAGTTGTATTTGATCTTTTTATCATTGTTGTCAATGTATATAAAGTCCTGGTCTTGAGTCCTTTAGCCACGACCAATGCTCCTTTGCTGATTTTCCAACCACCTTTTTCAAAGCTTACAAAATAGCCTTCATCATCCAATCGTCCCACAAAGATTAGGCTCATGCGCATTTCTGGTACATGCCTAACCTCTTTCAGTAGGATATCTTGTCCTTCTTTCATCCTGATCTTGAGATCTCCCGCTCCAATAATGCTACAAAAATGATTATTTCCCAAATGCACTCTACCATAATCACGAGGATTATATGCAACAAAATTCTCTTTGCATGGAGTTACATGGTGAGATGCCCCAAAATCAAGGATCCATTCAAAGCTACTGCTAGAGGTATTCAAGCATATAGATCTTCTACTAAAACAGTAAGTAAAACATCTCCATCCATAGCTATAGCAGTGGTCTCACCTTCATTTGTGCTAGTTGGCTTCTTATTTTTATTTTTCTGGCTTCGCTTCCAGACTCGACACTCTCTCTTCACATGCCCTGGCTTTCCACAATGATAACAAGTAATCCTACCCCTTTTTGATTTGGATCGACTTCTCGATCTTGAGCGTCCTTGATAGCCTCGATCAATCCTCCTACCATGATCAGCTAGAGCTAGAGTTTCTCCTCCCTGGTTTTCCAAAATTGATTTTTGTCGTAGCTCCTCATTCATTATGTTGTTGCTAACATCATCAAACTTTAGGGTTCTTGCAGGTGCTAAAGTGCTCATAGCGACGATCAAATTTTCCCAGCTATTTGGCATAGAACACATTAGTAAAATAGCTCTAATTTCATCATCCAAAACAATTTCAATAGAGGCAAGTTGGCAGGTGATTATATTGAACTCATTCAAGTGCTCTGCTACTGAAGCACCCTCCTTCATCTTGAGATTGTATAATTTCTTCATCAAGAACCTTATTTGAAGCCGTGTTTTTTTCATACAAATCATGTAGCTTTTTCCTAGTTTTGCTGCCATCTTCTCTCCAGCAACATTAAAATACACATTTTAGCTAGATATTGATGGATGGTTGCAATCACCTTTCTATCCAGCTTATTCCAATCTTCATCTGCCATCGTTGTGGGTTTCTTTGTTATTCCCTCTATTGGCAAATACTGATCCTTCAAAATCAGTATATCTTCCATTTGGGATTTCCATAGGGAAAAAATAGCCCCATTCAACTTCTCCATATCGCTCACTATTGTTGCCTCCATGCTTGCTCAATGAAGCCCTACAAACCAAAACTTCCAACAGCCTAGCTCTGATACCAGTTGTTAGGATTTGAATAGAGGATGTGTGTGATGACAGCGATAATAAACTATAGAGCAGTGTAAACAATCATAGTAACAAAAATAGAGGAACAAAGCAAAATAGATAACATAGAGCATGATGATGAAACAAAAAAAAACAACTTAGACACTATGAGCAAACACAACAATATATTTCAGAGGATCCCAAAATCTTCCTACTGCTGCACAATAAACAAAGCCTTTGTTTCTTCCTCTTTCTTGCTTCAAAAACAATTACAAATGCCTCTATAAATAGAGGTCTTAGAATTCTCCAGAAAAATTTTGTAGCCTAAAAACATATGTATAAAAATGAATGGAGAAGAGACTGTTGGTAGGCAGAAGCTTCTAATTTAAATGTTTTTGTTGATTTGATTTATTTGTTTGGTGGCAGAAGTTTCGATATTAAATAAAGTTTGGTGGTATGTTGATCTTATGTCAGTAGCTTTGATTTGTTGAACACATGTTCAACATTTTTTACGATGGTATATATGTATGTGTGAATTGTTTTTGATAAAGGGAAAAATGGGTTTTACAGGGACCCAAAACCGCCAAATTTACAACCAAAGAGAAAGGACAAAAAGTCCAAAAGAAAAAAATAGGCTACTATAAAAGGAAAAATCCAGAAAAAGCAGCAGCCACTCGCGACAGACCAGGAGGGTCAAACAAAAAACCAGCCGAAAAGCCAACAAAAAGACCAGCTGCCACTAACCCAAAGTCTTCATAATAGACTCAGTTTCAGCCTCGAGGTTCTGCATATCCTGAACACCCTTCTTTAAGGTTTGAATCATCTACGGCGTAGGAGGAGCCTTCCTCTTCAAATTAGCCCTGGTCCTCTTAGAAATACTGACATCCTCATCCTGGTTTTTATCATTGACCTCTTCCAGATCAACCACCAAAGACCCCTATTGAGCTTTGTCCAATTTTTCAGTCATGGCATTGATTATGATGGCGTTGTGTCTTGCCATCCTATTGTTCTGCTCGACAATAGTTTTAACAGTATTTTTCATTTTTTCCAGCTCAATTTCAACCCTTCTATCCATACCCACTTGGTTTTGGGTTTCTTTATTGGCACCATGATCTTTTCGCTCTGCCTCATTCATTCCAATCGTAGAAACTTTGACACCCATTTCTTCTGGTTTACTTTGAAGGGCCCAGTTTTTAATTTTTAGCTCATTGATTTCATGAAAGACCCATTTCAAAATTTTGAAATGATCAGCAGAATTGTTCCTGGCTAAACCCAAGACGTCAATAGTGGGCTCCCTATCAAGGTTGAAGCAAGTTTTAGCCAGGTTGGGGGTAGTAGGGGAACCAGTTCTAGCATCTTTTTCTGATGACGGGGCAGCAAAGGAAGTAGTATTGTTAGCACCAGAGTCCTCAGACTTAGGAGAGTTTTTAGAGTATGACACAAGGTTTTTTCCTGGAAGATTCTTGCCAACATTTCTGGTATTAATGGTGGGACTTCCTGGTTTAGGCGTAGAGTAGGCTTTCACAAAATTAAGGATTTTCTTACCAATTTGGACAAAGGAAGGACTAAGGACCATCCTAACCGGGCTCAGATTAGGAAAATTCCCTGAGTAGCTAGGTTCAGTATCATCCTCCTCAGAATCAGGAGGGGCGACCAAATTAGCAAGGGCGGGCTTTTTTTGGAAATGTTCAACAATTAACCTAATTAAACTAGTATGCAAGATAGGAAATCTATTTGGGTTTTTCTTGTGATCAACCAAACTTTTTCTCAAAGAACAGAGAAGAAAGTAGGGAAAAGAAACCCTAACCTTGTATCGGAAATGGTTGAGTAGGGAAAAGTGGTACCTGTAGACCCTGGTGAAGCGACCATCCACAGTAATGTACTCCATGATGACATAGAGAACTTTCCTCCAGATAGCTTTTATAGTGTCGACTTCGAAGTAGCTGTTAGAAATTTTCACCAGTTTCATTATTTCCTTCTCTTTCTTCATAAATCTTATGACAGCTTCATCGGAGAAAACCCTGTCCCTGAAAAATTTATGTCCATCAGTGGACATTCCAGTCACTTCAGCTATAAGGTTTTCATCGAGCTCCACTTTCCTACCAAAAAGGGTAAGTTCCATGTTATTCCAATTCTTCTCAAAAAGCTCAGTGGCCTCCTGATTTGACCCATGGAGTTTTTCCAAAAAAGGGAGTAAACCCCCACTTTTTACTTTGTTCCAAGCTTTAGGATTTCTAGTATGAGTCTCAAAGTTGTCTGACTCCATTCTTTTCTTGTCTCCACCCATTTTGGCAAGCACAGTGGGGCAGGCCGTGACGAAATCTTTACTTGAAATGGTCCCGCCAAATCTAAGAACCCATAAAGTATGCTAGGAAAACTTACAGTATAAGGAACTAAGCTCGGTCCCATACAATCTGATGATTGTGATGTAATTACCTCGTCCTATCATAATTAATGAGGAAACACACTTCTTTCCCATGTGACACATCATAGTTCAGTAAGGCCCAGACATTAACACTTAGTTCACTAAAATTTAGCCAAGTACATAGTCCTTTGCTCCTGACCCCTTCATTCGCAAAAAAATCTGCCATGGCATTGGCCTCTCTATAGGCATTTGAAATCTTTATATTATCAAATTTGGCTAAAGTTGATTTAGCATCATCAATCCAAGACTTTATAGTCCACGAGGGGGGGGGGACCTACCTATCAAACAATCAATAATATTTTTGGAGTCCCCTTCTAGCCAAATGTTTTTGAAATTTAGACTATGGGCCAAATTTAAAATATGAAAAGTTCAAGTTGCCTCAGCCAGGTGATTGGTTTGAGAACCAAGAGGGGTGGCAGTCACACCTAGAAAGTTGCCAAAGGAATCCCTTATAACTCCGCCGCAACCCGCCGCCCCAGGATTACCTTTAGCCACTCTATCAAAATTGGCTTTGACCCATCCATTTGGTGGAAAAGACCAACAAACACCCTCTATGTTCTTCTTAGCTTGTTTAGAAACACTGGGCATATCCAGACTTATATTCCAATCCTTAGCGACCAAAAGATCATAGGACAAGTGAACAACATTCTCGGAATTGCTAACCTTCTGGGGTATAGCTTTGACATTTTCTTTCAAAAATTTGATTATTTTATCAAAAACAATATCCATCGGTGCTTCTTTATTTCTATAAATTATGTTGTTTCATTCTTTCTAGAGACCCCAAGCAACATGAGGGAAAGAGAGATCCCACAAGTGCCAAAGAACAGGATTATGAGTCAGGGCTTTCCATTGAAAGAAGAAATCTTCAACAGACAAAGGAAAAACCCAAGAAAGTTGCCAAAAACTGATGATTTTTTCCCAAATCGAGGCAGCAAAAGGACAGTGAAGAAACAGATGACTCACTGACTTAGCCTCCTTCTTGCAAAGGAAACATCCATTAGGTATTTGAAAACCATGCTTACAGAGGTTATCAACCGTAAGCACCTTATTTTGGAGAAGGATCCAAAAAAAGATGTTGATTTTAGGGACCAGATGTTTGAGCCAAGCCTTCAACCAGAAAGGGGGGGACGCCTAGAAAGAAGTAAGCCTGACAAAATCAGACGAAACAGAATAATTTCCTGAGGGGTCATCACACCAAACAAGATGATCTTTCGTTTGATCAGGGTGGAGTCTGACAGCCAGCAAAGAAGACTAAATAGGAGCAAGGGCCTGACTGACAAGGCACTGATCCACCCATTTTCCATCCACACTATAGTCTTTCACAAATGATCCAAAAAGAGCTTTGCAATTCTCAGCCCATCTGCTAAAAGAGTCAATTTTTATAAGGGGCTCGTTAAATAACCATCTATCCTCCCAGAATCTAGTTTGGTTTCCACTTCTAACCTGCCAACCCACTCCAGATTCAATAAATTTTCTTCCATTAGTCAAATTATTCCAATTGAGCCAATGGGAAGAAGATGTGAATCCTTCAAAATTATAAAGGATCTATTACCCTCCAAATATTTACTAGCCAGGATATTAGTCCATTCCCCAGCGGATGAAAAAATTCTCCAAACTTGTTTACCTAGAAGAATCTTGTTGACTGTTCTAATTTTTCTAAGACCCAAACCTCTGGCCTTTTTTGGTCTGCACACTAGATCCCATCCTATAAGAGGCAATCTTTTTTTTTCTTCAACACCCAACCAAAGAAATCTTTTTTGAATCTTTCAATAGCATCTGCAAACTTAGTCGGGATTTTGAAGAGACTTAGGGCATAAATCGGCAAATTCTGAAGAGTAGCTTTGAGGAGTTGAAGTTTTCCCGCTTGGCTTAACATGGCTTCTTTCCAGCTGGCAAGTTTCTTACTAAACCTCTCAACCAACGAAATCCAAAAGGATTTCGGGGGTTTAAGGCTTAAGGGTAACCCAAGATAAGTGGTTGGAAGGGACTCCACCCTACAACCAAGGATTTTGGAAATTTTATTATGTCTGTGAGTAGGAGTGTTGAAGAAAAAGAGAGAGCTTTTCTATTTATTAATCATCTGACCTAACACCCTCCCATACTCATCCAACAGAGACTTCAAGGTTTTTCCTTCCGAGACAGAAGATTTTCCTAGGAGCATAGTATCATCAACAAATTGTTGATGAGAACAAATCAGATTGCTTGACGGTTTAAGACCAAGAAGGGATCTATTATCGATCAACCTTTTCAAATTCCTGCCAAGACTTTCAGCCATAATAGTGAATAAAATAGGGGAGATCGGATCTCCTTGTCTTAGACCTCTAGTGCTTTGGAATAAAGTCATAGGAGCACCGTTAACCATGATAGAAATTGAAGTTGTGGACACGAGGTGTTCCACCATTTGAAGAACCCTGTTGCAAAACCCAAATGCCTTTAAAATTTTAAACAAGAATTTCTAGTCAACTCTGTCATAGGCTTTTGAGATATCAAGCTTTAACATAAAGCCTTCAGTCTTAGATTCAATCAAGGAATGGATATTCTCATGCACAGTGACAATAGAATCCAGGATCTGTTGACCAGGAACAAATCCATTCGGTTGTGGTGAAATCAGAGTGGGCAAGAGAATTAAGAGTCTAGACGTCAAAACCTTCGAGATGATTTTATAGATCGAATTGTAGAGGCTTATGGGTCTAAAAGCCTCAAAGTTCTATGCACTAGGATTCTTAGGAATTAGAACCAAAAAAGTAGCATTCAACTCTTTTAGGAGACTTCTGGAACCAAAAAATTCTTTAACAACATTCACCACATCTTCTCCAACAATCTCCCAGAACCGTTGGAAGAAAAACATAGGGAACCCATCAAGACCCGGAGCTTTACTCCCTTCAAAGGAGAAAACAACCAACTTAACTTCCTCATTGGTAGGAATAGCAGAAAGCATAGAGTTATTTTCCTGATTAATCACATTGGGAATAGCCTCTATTAAATGATCCTGATCATTTTGGTTATTTTCATCGTTCTCTGAAAAAAGATTTTTAAAGAATAAGACAGCATGTTTTCTGATATTCTCCTCCTCCTCATACCTAGTGCCATCCACTTCAATTTTAGAAATTCTGTTGACACCTCTGTGTTTAGAGGCCGACAAATGAAAGTATCTAGTATTTTTATCACCTATAGATAACCATAAAGCTCTAGATCTTTGTCTCCATAATTCCTCCTCTTTTCCAATGATATCATGCAACTTAATAAGGATCTCATTCTCTTTTTCCTTAATATCATTCAAATATCCCTCCTTCTAGATTTTTTTTGAATCTTCCCCAGATCCATCTGAAGATCATATTTAATCTTGAAAATGTTCCCAAAGGACTCTTTTTTCCATTTTTTAAGGTTGAGTTTAACTTCCCTTAATTTGTTAGCTACCCTAAACATAGTTGTACCAGGGATACTTATATTCCACCATTTCCTTAGATCTTCTTTAAAAGAAGGATGAGAAAGCCACATTTTTTCAACTCTAAACGGGGTATTTTTCTTCTTCTTTAAAGGCTCCACAACAAAACTAATAGGAAAGTGGTCAGATTCAATCCTAGAGAGGGATTTAAGAGAACAATAGTGGTTAAAGAACCATTGATTGGAGATTAAAGATCTATATAATCTAATCTGGATAAGATCCATACCCTTTCTGCGATTCAACCAATGTATGTGTGAATTGTTATTACCTAAAATTTTTAGTTTCTATTATATTTTTTTAGTTTTTATTAGATTCAAAAAGTCTATTATATTGTTTATGAAGATATGAATGCATATGACAAGAGTAAGAAATTTTGAGCACCACGTGTAGAAGTAACCTCACGTAGTAATGCATAATTATGTCATTGCATATACAATGATTATATCAGTGGTGATAGGTGAAGGAATTCTTAAAAGTAACACATAAGACATATTTTAATTAAATATAGCGAGTACAAACACATAAGTCATACAATTAAAAAGTGTTGGGATATTCATCCTTTTGGTCTATATATGGAAAGAGGAACCATATGGAATTCATTTTTTGGTTATCAAACATTCTTGTGCAGAGATATGCATTTCATTCAAAAAAAATTATGGGTGGATGGACTTAGATAGTTTGAGAAGTATCACCTTCTCCCTACAATAAGGTTATAGGCACAAAACTTTCTACACTAGTGGTGTGCTAGATAATGACACATCTCGTTACACATTTGTGCATATATTGTTGTTATTCTAGAGTATAAATAGGAAGCTTCATAGTTTATCTTAGAGCTAGAACACATGAGGTTTCTCAACTTGATTCTTGTACGCCATAATTATTTTTAGTTAAACACTAAGTATCTTTCTATACTAGACAACATTCGTATTAAGAAAAATCTATATTTAGTCTATCCAAAATTTGTGCCACCAAATCAACTTCATACAATTCTAATGTCACCATATTAGTTTAATATTAATTTGATCGTATAACCCTAGAACTGATGCAATTACAACATTAGTGTTGAATTTTTATGCAATTTTTTCTCACATATAGAAAACCTTCACACATCCCCTAAGAGGGTACTAAGAGTATGCACACACCCATATTCTTAGAATCAAAACACATGAATATAAAATATATCCCTAATCATTTATAAACATTTGATATCAAAAGCAATATTTTGACACTATTATCCAAGAACTCAAAACTAATTGTAATGGGACTAGTTCCTCATCAAATAGTAATGAATGAAATGATAAAGGGGTGGTCCCTAATTTCATACCTAGTAGTTCCTAGTTATAGATGTATTTTTATATGCTATATACCTACACATTTTGATAGGTATTTACTTTTTTCCTCACCCAAATTAATGCCTTTTTAACTATTTCTTAGTAGTAATATAGAATAGTATAGAAATGTTTTTGATAAAATAAGTTGCATTTATAGGGTGTAGTACCCTTAACATGAAGAGCTCAAAGGGCTAGAGTTCATTTAATCAAAATAATATAAATTATCCAGTTACAACATATAGACCAGACACAAACAACATAGCGACAACAAAATAAAAATGCACCAACAAACAAAAACCCCCATCACCTAGAAATACACTCCCATTCCTCCATGAGGAATTTCATCACATCTTCACCAACCAAACTATTGTTGGGGTTAGAATTAGTAGCCTTCTTTCTAACTTCATCCTTCAACACTATTGGTAGAGTGACAACTGAGTGATGAATGACCTGATGGAGGAAGAGGAGGAAGAAGAAGAGGAGGAGGAGGAGGAAGAGGAGGAAGAGGAGGAGGAAGAGGAGGAAGGAGAGGAAGAGGAGGAAGGAGAGGAAGAGGAGGAGGAAGAGGAGGAGGAGGAGGAGGAAGAGGAAGAGGAAGAGGAAGAGGAAGAGGAAGAGGAAGAGGAAGAGGAAGAGGAAGAGGAAGAGG
>VDFB02093230.1:0-26466 GCA_007258455.2 Sequoia sempervirens
ATGCTTCATTAAAAATGTGAGGGAAATAATAATTTATAGGTGAAATAAGTTTAAGACTCCATTGCACCTCCAAATGTGTTTTATTCTAAATATTTTCATGAAGAAGACTACATTAAAGATAGAAAGAAGAAACACGAGAAACATAGTGACTTGGAAGTCTTTGAAGACATTACAAATATCATTTCAAATAAGCTACCAATCCTAAACAAGTTCTAGAGGTACGTAACCAGTTTTTAGAATTTGCTTCCTCATTGAGGTTGTTTGAAAGCGTCTTGGCTATTGATAATAAGACAGCCCTCAGGACATGTACAAATTAGTACAGCCTCAAAGTAGCACAAACCAAACCAGTGATGTTATTTCACCGTTGACTAGTTCTTCAAATCTGGAAAATTGCTATTCAAAAATAGAAGATCTTGCCATATATATACATTTCAATTGCGTCATGCCCAAGAACAAATGATGCAGAGTGGCAGGGGAAGCAACACCTTTTTCCAATAGCTTCTCTCAATGCACCTATCAACTTCACTACTCCTTCCAACAAGAAACTTGATCACCCAACTTAACTCACACACCTAGACATGTTTGAAGGACTTTGGAATGCTATGTACACTCTCAACATGTCAAAACAAGACCAAATAACCTGACTTTACACTCGAAAACTCCCATTTTCTCATCACTCTTACACAAGCCATGCAACCTTGCAACATTTACCAATAGGACAGTCAAAATAAAATCTGATTAGAGGAATTAACTAGACCATGAAACATGATTTTATACTCCTAACACCATCCTCCACAAGTTCCCAAAAGCACAGGATCAAACACCCAAAACAAATGTATCAAAAGATTGATTTACAAGCCATAAACAAGGCTTAACTAGGCATGTACAAGGAAACTTTCAACTTGTCAAGGCACACCCCAACACCCCTAAATCCTTTATCACGTTCAAAAATGCTCCCCAAGACCCAATACACACCTTACATCCATTCTATTTACCTAAAATACTTAGAAACCAAAAGAAATGCTTACAAATGATCATTTTTTGGACTGTTTCAAGGTAAAACAAGACCTAGGGCATCACATAACTTTTGCAAACCTCCATCTTTCCTCCTAAAACCAATTGCATCATGTAAATGACCCTTAATTCCACCATTCCACCAAAAATAAAAATTTTCCTACAGTGGAATGGTGAATTATGAACATATTTGTGAACAAACCCTTGTTTTGTAGGTTTTCAGACGCACTTTCACTAAAATTGATGTAACTTACTCAATACTTGATGAAAATGAGCCAAACCACCACCAAAAGAAAGAATACTCTTCCCTCTTTCAAACCATGTCAATTGGGAGCCCATACAATGATGTACCAGACCGTACCAAACACGGGAACAGTGAAAAACACTGAAAAAAACAGAAAAACAAAGTTTTTAATTATATTAATGCTTCAAAACTTCATCCAACCACCTGCCTCGACCAAAAGGAGGCTATTTAAACTTGTCCACAACATTACCAACGACCCTCAACTGATTTTCAAGGAGGGAACCCATTGGTTAACGATAATTACGTCATAAATGTTGAGTTTACTCCAAATTACATTATGAAAACTTTGCATTTTGAAGCAACCTTTCAATCCTAAAGACCTAAGACCTTAAAAACCATTCAAATGGCTTGGAATTAGCCTTATTACATTCTTATGACCCCCACCCTTGCACATTTACATAAAAATTCATGCTTTTTCCTTCAAAGGCTACAAGAGCATCTTTTAGTGCAAGAGTGCATTTGTGTACATTGAGACTCAAAACTCAAAAACTCAACCTAGATCATAATAAATGGTCTTGTTAGACCTTATTTAAAGAAAAACACACTCAAAAGACCAACACTAACCCTACTAAACACCAATTTCCATCGAATAAGCAAAAATGGAGAATGAGGTGTAGGTGCTCCTGCACCAACAAAGAAAGAGTGACATATGGCTTACAAAGGAATGGAACATGCTGTAAGAACACTTCATGCCCTATTTTTTGAGACTTTTTTTTGTTTTATTTCTTTTCCATGATCTTGGAATTTTTTTGAAATTTTGGTATTTTATGATGCAATATTAAATAAGAGAAATGCTTGGAAAAAACAAACTCTTTATAGCAGCATTTAGTAAACACCAAAATTCAATTAGGGACCAGATACATGCATTTAATTCCAATATGTAATTGAAAGGCAGATTTATTACATAGTTTGCTACAGCTGGAAATGCAAACAACTAAAAATCTGAACCTGGGAGTGATGTTTGCTGCATGTAGAAACCCTTATTTAACTGCTGCAGCCAGCGAATGACTTTTCTCCAAGATTTGATGAAGCTGCAAGCTGGGTTAGGTCTGACCGCCACCAATAAGAGTGATTTGCAGCCAAAAGAAGAGACGCCTTTGCCAAGGGAGAGATACATCTCCCTAAAGAGGTGTTGTACAGTATAACCAGCAATATAAGGCTCTTAAAACTCAATCACCAATCACTGTAGTTTGATAGTTTTGCTGGTAAACCCTAACTGTGTAAGTTGCAGCCATAATCTTCTTCAACACACAGCCCAATGATCCTTAATCTTAGATGGTATTTTCAAAGGGGTGAACAGAATTATAAATCTAATCAAAAATAGCACCCAACACTATAGCGGGTACTGTTCACGCGGGTACTGTAGCAACAGATAAAAGTTAGTAATCTGCTCTTTAATGGCTAACAATGATGAAATCTTCAGGTCTGTACTTGATAGTCCTTCAATAATCTCCAAACCCTAGATAATTTCTTCACCTTTAAGCACAAATAGAAGACCTGTATGATGCCCTCCTGATGCCTAGTTCAGTAGATATTTCACTACTTCAAAAATGCTACAACAATGGAGAGTTAACGTTCTCCAATGGCCAATTGATTCAGAAACCCTTGGCTTCCTCTCTCAAACAAAAAACTCATCAACACCAATGCTCAATCTCATAATGAATAAAATCCAACTCTTGAGGGCATTTTAAAGGCTTTCTTGAGGAGGTGCGATTTTCTCCAAAAAAACACCATTTAAATCATTTTAAATAAAATTATCATTTGCACTTAGGAAATATTTTAATATTTCCCTAAAGTTGGTGCTCTCAATTAAATAATAATATGGCCCCCTTTTAATGATAAATTGACCCTCAATATTAAGTTAAGTTATAACTTAATATTATAATCTTTTAAATAATTAATGTTTATTTAAGCCAAATAAACATTAATATCTCCATGAATACTCATTATTTTTGAGTGTCATCTGTACTGGGAGTTGAGCTGATGGATCTACATACGACCACACACCTTACTAAAAATAGTAAGGGTCCCTCTCTATCCATTCCTGACTTACTATAAATAGTAAGTTGAGCATACGGAGTCCTGTGAACGCCAAACAAAAGCCAAAACCGAATGCCATTGAACACTGGAGACGATACAATCCCCAAAAGACCCCCCTAACCATCCTCATTAGCCTATGAGGGTCAGAATTATAGGCTAAACTCCTTTGACAATTGATGTCAGCTAGAAGGGGACATTAAAACATATCTGGATTTGATGTCTTCTTTTGCTTAACTTTTGTGGGGAAGCTTCATCTGTAACTACACCACATTTTTCTGCTAATCCAGATCCTACAGTAGTGGAAGATAGTTTTGAGGCTATGAGCAAAGACTATTGAATCATACATGCAAAATTTGCCAAAAACCCGTGAGTTGCAGAAGGCACCGAGTAACTAACCCACTTACTCACAGACAAGTTTCACGGAGTTGCAGACCAGAACTCATGGCAAGTACTTGGCAAATCCATGCCTGAAACTTGCCTACGCTAAAGTTTTGTCAGTATAATGAACTGAGTATTTTTTAGTTTGCTAGGTCAGCCAGTCTGAAACAAAATTGGGTCTGTTGAGTTTTGCTAAGTCACAATTTTTTAAAAATATGCATTGAATATCAGATGCCTGACAATGTCCAAATTGATATCTTAAATGTTAGTATCTCCTCTTTCTAGCATTATTGTATTGGATATTGATTTAAGATAAATTTCGATTGCATATTCAATCATTGATATGTGTGCCTGAAGTCTGTCTTATATATAAGGCAAATTTTGGTTGTGCCGTGACTATAGAATTTTCACTTGTAAACATCTGATATTTACATTTTTAAATTTTTTTCTATCTTTTATGTTCATAATATTCTTTATTTTGTAAAACATTTACAAATTAGATAACATATATACATACCCCTTTCAAAATAAAAATAAAAGTTAAAACCATCCAAACTATGGCCTGTTTTTGTGACAATCAAGATTAAAAATTTCCAAGTAAATTACATACAAGCATGATCTACTTTCCATTTTATTCTTCAGAATAAAAATTAGCTTTCCAGTATATTGATCAAAAAGATTATTGCTTCATTTATATACATCATTTCTGCCTGGAACATTATGAAACTACTGTTTCACAAAAAATACTTACTACGTAAGAACCCTGAAGGCGTTGATAATTCTGTATAGCAGAGTCTGCATGTTCGCGTGCACGAGAAAAAAGCGCATAAGCTTCTGTGCGTTTTCCTGCCAAGCTGTAGGACTTGGCCACATAAAAGCACCTGCACAAACACACATCAAGTTATTTTATTTACAATGACTGTCACTTAGACTACCAAGCCAGCTCTTTTAAATGGTAATTAAAGATTTAGAAAAGGACACAAACCAAGCAGAGAAGAAATGGCCTCATACATCTCAAAAAGATAAACTATGAACCAAGCAGATGAGAATAGCGATTTATAGATACCATTTCACTTTCCTGTTGGATTTAGTCAATTTACACAGATTGGCACAAACCCGGTGAGATGGCATTCCTCTTTGCATATCACTACCATTTGCCTCATCTCTGGATGGGGGAAGATCTTCCCTATTCTGCCATTGAGGGCCTCCCCCTTGTCTGTGTCATGGGTCATGGAAGCAGAACACATAACTAAGTTTTCCTCAGCAACCAGAGGTTTATCAACTGAGAATATAAGCAGAAGTTCTATGGGGATTACTTGAGTCTTGTCTTCCTCCTGGGATTGTTCAGTTTGGTCTCCATGCTCTGGGCCTTCCCCTATGTGCATTACCAGATCCTACACTAGCCTAAACCTTGCTATGGGCATCTGGCATTGCCGGTCTCCAGCTCTAAGCTCTTGTTTTCGTCTTCATTAGCTCCACACTTTGTGAAAGGTTCTGCCCTTCATGTTGCTCTTTGTCCTCAATGTTTGGGGCTTTGCTACTTCAGATTTAATTCTATTGTCACATTTACACTACTTTACAGGTTATTCTTTTGTTTCTTCCATAACCTGAGGTCTTTTTACTGTAGTTTTTTAGATTTCTCGATTGAACTGAACTTTTTGAGTCCTATTTAGCTATTTTTGGTCATCTATGGACATTATATATAATTTCTTTCTTCCTTTCATTCTAAATCTAGATTTGGATTTGAAATTCTTCACTTACCCAAGAATAAGGGATATCTTAGTTTTCTACAGACAGTTATCCTGAACTTGTTCAAAATTTCTAAAAGCTGCAACTCCAAACAAGTCAAATGAGTTTACATTTTGCAATTACATTTGAAACACATTATAATGTCTCTGATATCAAAAAACATCTCTATATATATTATATCATACTCACATATGCATAAACTCTCTAAGACCCAACATTCCACTTCATACCAAGTGTTCCTACTTCCCTTTACAGTGTGCATCTTTCATCTGTCACACCAGCTTGAATGCAGTGCTCTTGAGCCTTCATCAGTTACTGCTTTATAAAGCTACCTAGGTAAGACTGCTCATTGGAAGCCTTCATCAGTTACACAACTGAATGATTTAATTATGTCTTAAATAGAAAACACTTCCATCTTAAACCTAGATGCAACCAACACTAAACAAGGACTAGGTTAAAATGGCATTTTAGACTAAACATAGGCTCGAAATATATCCAATAGCTTTTGCAATATAAAGAAATACTTTTTGTCAACCCCAAAGATGCTTAACCATATAAAGCTTGAGACTGATTAGTTGTTTTCAGTAGAAGGTGGTTGATGATTGTATGGACAGGGATCTCAGTAGTTCAAAACTTTAAACAATGGAGAACCAACTGCATAATATTGCCAACTTCTTTTAAGTTGCATGCTCAGTCTAACCTTGATCCAGATTGCAGGAGCAATCAGAGGGGTAACACAAACTTATAGAATTAAATGTGTTATGAGCATAAGTAAATTTATGCCATCAAATTAAAAGTCAACCAGAGTGCAAAAATAACATAGATTCATACACACATAAGGAAGATGACAAAAATCTGAGGGATGGACGTAAAAATATGTACGTATCTATCTCCAAAAAGCATAACACAACCCTTGTTTCAGAAGTAATATTAATTACATACATACCACTAAAGTTAAGAACAAAAAACAATGGGGGAGATGAACTGCTATATACCATAAAAGTTGAGAAGAATAACCAATGGGTAAGATGAAGCAGTTTGCCTCCCAGCCATGACAAGAAAGTCAATGCCACATTCAGGACAGTGTTGTTGACTGCCACTTGAAACCAAGTAAGGCTCCACTTAGTACTCAGGATGGAAGTTCACAAAGAGCTGGAAAAAATATTGCAGAATGCTAATGCCAGTCACTGAAATCTTTGTCCTCACTGTTTGGCAGGGTGCGACATGCTTCTCAACTCTGTAAACTGTAAAAGAAGCAAAGGACACACGAGCTACTTTAGTTGGCCTGGCTGCATATTACAAGAGAAAGGAGCATGAAATCTGCTGAGTATACCTGTCACCCAGGTCAAATCTTGTTCAGTATTGTTTTTGCTTAATTATTTAGTCCTAATTTATGAATCATGTTATATCACCTTGATTGATACATCACCAACATGTGGTATGGATTAGCTCGTGGTACATTAAGATGTGATTGTTCTCATTGATATCATTCTCCAGTTTTCCATGGTTGCATGTATTGTGTCTAATAAACAGCCATACACTATGCCATCTTAAACATACGCCCTTGTAAAATCTTTATACGATTTACAAGAGTTCTATGGATTCCAATGGTAAAGGAGACAAAATATGCACTAAAATGTGCTGAACCAAACAACCCAACTCAAAGGTTTCTTTTGGGATACCTGGAATGGAACATGGCTTGGCACACAAGTAACACACACAATGACTCACCAAAAGCCAGGCCCAACCCTCCATTAAACCAGACTGCAATACAATATTAGCTCCATCCCTTCATTGGAGCACTCGGAACTCAAAACAACACAAAAGTGATGCAATGTCCACCCAAATACAATCCCTATATCCTTTTCACCTTTCCTGCAATTTCATGTCTGCCTAGACCCAAACAATTTATGTGGGATACAGGCTAGCAAGATGTTGACACTTATGAATTGGTCACACCTTGGGATATATTGCACACAAAGGAGGCTTAAAGCTAACAAAAAGGCTCCCAATATTGTGGGGGTGCGACAGGGTGACACTTGGAAAAAGTTCACATCATCTCCAAGAACACATGGTAGGGTCTCACACTATGTGCTCTGCAACTTGGACAAGGGCTCACAGGAATCACTAGGAATATTCTCCAGATTTTTTATCTGCAAAGTTTCTCAAAGTTTATCAATTGACTATAGTGACCAAGATCAAGAATGCAAAACACCAACTAAACCAAGGTACAGTATGGGTGTTCAGATTTGCCCGGCCAACTTAAGAAACATTGCAGTGAGACGCTGTTAGCAAAGCAATCCAACTCACCAGGATCTGCTTTTGGACAGATGTAATTTTCGTAGCCGTGTCCTTGAGCTGGGGACCAAGCATTGCTTCCACAATTTGGTGTTCCTTCATCAGGAGGGAAAATACATAGATCTGTTCAAGGGGCCAGATATTAAAGACAGGTCATCTATCTAAGGAGCTCCTGTCAAAGCTGTAAGGAAGAACAGTTTCAAAATAGCTATTTGTGCATGAGAATTGCATGGAAGAGAAGTTGTATCTAACAATTGCATGGAAGAGAAGCTGTGCCTGACAAGTGCGGTCAAACTTTAGGGTCAGAAATTCAAACTTCAATATATTTAAACCTTTTCAAACTAGGGTCAGAATTTTAAAAAAAAAATGGGTATGGAAATTTAAACATAAAACTTAAATTAAATAATTATTTACATTTTCATGGTTTGCAAATTTTAAAATTTAAAACTAGATAAAATATTTGTTTACATTTTTATAACCTTTCTTCCAGAAGATGGATTTGTCTAAAACTTTGCTACATTGTGTGTAGCTATCATAGAAAGTTCCTTGTAAATTTGTTCTGGTCCAGCATTAAAGACTCCCAGTTTAATTGTTTCTGTAAACCCAGAATCTGGTCTTGTGTGCTGAAAAGGCAGGGTTTCAGACATTTCTTTTGCCTGACTCTTACAAGCTGGCTGGCAAGAATTAAAATCTATGAGGTGATAAGATATTTAACAGTTGTGAGTATCATGACCTTGAGCAGATCATCTTGAATAAGCAAAGGCCAATTCATGATCCAGAAAGCTATAACAAGGCATAAGGAAGCTTTAATGCTTCTGAAGTTGACTGTACTTAATGCATTGATTCCAGAGGTTTGAAATGCCAATAATGTGTCTACCCTTTGGGAGAATCTAAAATCCAAATACCAATGCTGGTCAGACCTTATATTATAAGAACTTATTGTTTTCTTCTAAGTTGCAAGAGGGTGGATCCATCTCAAAATATTAGTTCCATTTGAAGGATCTAAGTCGTCAACTATCTACCATCCAGAAGCCAGTGATTGATGAAGAGGTGGTAGCTTTGATTTCACAAAGCTTGCCAACATCCTATGATTCATTTGTTGAATCTTTACACTTGATTGCAGAGATGCAAACAATTGATTTGCTAAGAAATCCACACTTCTCTTACAAAAGGAAAGGAGACGCGATCAAGTAGAAGCATCAACTTGAGAACCTACAGAAAGTGCATTTAGTGCACAGATGAAAGGTAATGTAACAACCACCCAATTAATCACTAATAAAGCATGGAATTTCATGAATAACATGAAGATAATATAGATATAATCTAGGAATCATCAAATATTGATTTAGAAAAAATAAAGTTTCTTAACATATAAAATGATTCTCCTACTGCTACTATTATCACAAGTCTATTTAAAATACTTGAAGTAACTTAAAAACTCAAATCATTTATATGCAAATACGCATACCCACTCAACAAATCAGATTGATGACATATGCAAGAAATTTAATTATAGTAGCCATGCTCTCCCATAACAAATTCAGAATTTTAAAGGACAATATATACAAATAGATAAATGCATTAACACTCACATCACAACCCTCCTCGGTTCCCTTCCTTTGTAAACTGATGTAGAAGAGAGAGCATCATCAAGGTGACATCCACTCTACCATGAAGCATTAGCTTCCCTGTGCTGCTCCACTAGAGAACCCTGACCCATCACAAAGGATCTAGCAGTAGGCGACTAACATATATGATGGAATCCAAGGTACTCAGTGAATCACTGGCAAACTAGCATACTCTCATAACGATTGTGCATATCCATTGATCACATATGTTACAAAAGAGAGTGCATATCAACTCAAGCAATGCACTTAAGAATGCAAACCAACAACAACAAGGTTTACTGTAGATAATGTCCCAATCATCTCACAAAGATGAAACACCAAAATCCATGGAAGGTTAGACTACACAATGGGGAAAATACTTTATTTAAGGTGGTGAGAAGGTAAATTGTGCTCTTACATATGTTGTTATGTAGATATTCAAATCCTACACATATGATGAGCCCAAGGATAAACTTGAATGGAAGGGTGACATGAAAGAAAAAATTTAAGCCTTGATGCAAAATAAGACTTGGGTCTTGTCTGAATTAAACCTAAGGGAATTTTCCCATTGATTGCAAATGGAAGTAAAAGGTCAAATGTAAATAAGATGGTTCTTTGAACAAGAACAAAGCTAGGCTTTTCATAAAAAAGGGGTGGACTATGAGGAAACATTTGCCCCTACTACTAAGATGGTATCCTTTCAACTTGTTATCTCTATTGTTGCTCAATTCAGATGGAAAGTTTATAATGTAAATGAGATGGTTCTTTGAACAAGAACAAAGGTAGGCTTGCCATAAAAGAAAGGGTTGGATTATGAGGAAGCATTTGCCCCTACTACCAACATGATACCCTTTCAACTTGTAATCTCTATTGTTGCTCAATCAGATGGAAAGTTCATCAAATGTACATCAAAAGCACCTTCTGGAATAGAGTTCTAGAAATGGAGGTGTACATGGTGTAGACTCAAGGGTTCTAGATTCTAGGAAAAGAACCTTAATTTGCAAGTTGGTTAAGTCCTTGTGCAGACTTAAGTAGGCTCCTAGAATCTGGTATAGAAAAATTAATCAACTTTACATTCAAAATGAACCATTATGATCCAAAGCTCTAAATAAAAAAAGCTAGTGTTGACATTGCAATATTGATATTATTATGTTGAAGATTTTGCATCAACAACAACAAAGCCAAGTAAATTCAAAAGGTGAAAACAAATCTTTGTTCTATTTATTAAATGACAAATCCCGAGCTCCTACATTATTCTTTAGGTGTATAATTTTGGCAACTTAAGAATGCTATATTTGTACTACAAACTAAACTAAAGCTATTCTAGAAAGGTCTAAAATGTGTGAGAGTAATCCATCATCCACAACTATGGAAGTTGTGATAAAGCTATTCACAATTGGTCAATAAGTCAATGCATCCTCAACTAGTGGGTAGTTTGATTTATCTTACAATTACTCAATTGGACTTATGTTTTGCAATAAGTTGTCTTTCCACATTCATATCCAAGCCTCAAGAAGAAAATTGGCAAACTACAAAACACGTTATTCAATATGTCAAAGGAACAATCACCTTTGTCATTCTTTATCACCACTTTACCAAATCCATACTATATATGTATACTCACTCCAATTGGACTAGATCAATTCTAATTTGACGACCTACCACTCAATATATCTCTACTCTTAGATCTAGAGTGATTTCATGGCAAAGCATGTTATAGCATATTAAGTCGCCTTATCTTCCATCGAAGCATAATATAAAGCATCTATCGATACAAGGTATGAAGTGATGTGGTTGCAAATCTTGGTCAATCTTCCACTACACTAACTCCACTCTTTTCTAATAATAAGGGAGTTCTCAAGTTGGTGAAGAATCAAGTCTATCATGCTAGAACCAAACATATGTAAGTTCACCATTACATCTATCTTGATTGATAATGAAGATACTTGCCTTTATTATTGACCTTGAAAGTGCAAATTGCAGACATAATGACTAAGAATCTTTGTAGAGATAAATTGTCCAATTTAGAGATAAGCTTGGACTTGTATCTAGTTTAGTGATTTAGGGTGGATGAGATACAGTATACATTGATAAGACATATAAATTAGTTTCCTACTGGCACATGGCACCCATATTAGGATATTTGGTTACTTTGTCGAGATATTACCCTTGTTTGCCTATGTGTGTTGTTTTACGGATTGCAATCTTGGTTTCTTGTTGTGATCATATTTAATAGGAATAATTAAAATGAATCAATATCACAAGTTTGAAGCTTTGTAATGTTGCAACTCTTTCTTCTTCTCTAATAGCATGTCTGCATAACAAGAAATAAATTTAGGCAAATTCATATTTACCCTAGCCAAAAGAAAAAGTAATATGCTTCTCACCCAAATTGTCTAGCATGCTTAATAAACATCAATCTCCCATCCAAATGCCCAACATAATATGTTTAGCTAATCTTCAATTTTTGATCCATCATCTTTTGGAATCAAACTAATATTACAAATCTAGTTTAGTCACTATTGTCAACCAATGATGACTTTCTCAAGAAATCAAAAGGCTATCAAATCCCCTGTAAAGGCCTAAACAAAATGCATACAAAAATCGAACCCAAAAAGACTCTTAACAACATTTTATTATTATCTTTATGCAAACTCGCATATTCAAATGGAAATCGCCAGTCTATTGCAACTTATTGGACATGCCCATCATGCACATCCAACTCCCTTGATGCTCCTAGACCCTCTATAGCATGCTAAACTAAACACCTATAGATCTTAAACACTTTACACAACCTTACTGTCACCTTGCACCATTGAATAGTTCCAAAGGGTTTTTGTGCCCAAAAGAACAAGATGATACCCTGAGGCTTCCATCCCAAGTGCCAATGTGACTGTAGCAACACTGCCTTCTAGAAATTGACTTTTGTTTTTAATTTACCAAAAAGTGTCCCATTTACCCCTTAGCACTTTCTTATAGCCCTATTTCCTGAAATCCACAATCTTAGGTAGTTTTCCCTTAAATGGTAGCAACTAACCGATCAATCTATCCCTCAATTATAGGGGGTTAACCAGCCAATCTACTCCCTCAATGGTGGGTAGTTAACTAGCCAAAACTAAAGATTGTTAACTAGGTCGACCTTTCTCTAATTACATATTTCTAATAGTAAACTCAATTGTTTATTCAACTAACAGACACAACTGTCATATTCCATCTAAAAGACATAAGAGACTACAATCACCTTATTCTATTATTTAGCCCTTGACTTCTGCTAACTAGACACTCACTTCCTATCTAATTCCTGACAAAACACTCACTAAATGTTGTTGATTAAAAGAAAGGGGACTTTACAAATCTCCCCTTCCCAAATTGCTTTCCCACAAGCAATGCAATGCTAGATGTTGAAATATTTTGAGCCTCTCCCAAGTAGCATTGTACGCAAATAGATTGATCCAACAGACCAAGTACTCTATGACAATCGTGTCCCTTATTTTATCCTCTTGTATGTCACTGATGGCATCTAGAACCAATGTAAGTTTTCCATTCTGGTCATCAACATGTTCTTTCCTCATGAAGAACCCAACTACTCAAACAAAATCACCTTTCATCTGTCCAAGGTCCATGCTAGAATTCAAGCTTCTTTCATAGTCATAAATGATAGTCTATTTGAACTATTGCAGTTAATCTTGAAGGGAGGTCAACCTTGACCTCACTGCTGCACAATAATTGGGAAAAATTGAAGCGTTTGAATTAGGAAACCAATAAATATGTGCAAAAATATTCATCAATTGGACTTGATGAGCAACCCAAATCTGAACAAAGAAACTATTAAAAATGTATCAAAGTTCCACTAAATATGCCTTCAATCTATAAAAAAATTTCACCAATTTCCAACAGGTCACACAAAGTGTTGATTAGTGGTAGACAAGCACCAACGATTGCCTCATACAAGTAGTGTGTATAGGACCACCTTTGCAAATCCCTCAATCTTATGTATTGATCCAGTGGTCCTAAATTTTCCTTTTTGTTTGGAGTGACTATGTGCATTCCTTTTCGCAACCATTATAGTAATCCTTAGTGACCTCTGAATCTGTCATACAATCTATAATGACAATATTCAATATAAAGTTGCTGCCATACAGATGCTAAATATCCTATTCTAGATCAGCAAGGTCACTTTCTTCTTTCTATAGCTACCTCAATGTTTACAAATACATGCCCCAGTCAGTGAGAATCATTTTTGTAAAGTGAATGATCCCCACTACTTGCAGATCAATGTTAAACTCCTTAAAAACAACTACCTAAACTCTAAGTTGATCCAAAAGAGTTCCTCCAACTAACCCTAGCCCAATTATCCCTACAGCCAATGCTGTCCTTGAAAGATAGAACCATAAGCGGACAGCTCTCGATGCCTTAATTAAATCTCTCTCTTCACAACTACCTTGATATTGTAATAAAAGTAACCTTGGGCAATAGCCCAAATGTTAATGTTGGCCTTTGCCAGTGCATCAATGTTCCACAGGGACGCATTCCCCCCCCCCAAAAAAAACTCAGCGTTTCCTAGACGGGGACGTCTCGGAGACTTGGGGGGGCACCAGCCCACCGCCAGAGCCACCATCCCACCACCAATGTCGCTATCTCCTAGACGCCGCTAGGACTTCAAGGATGTTGGGGTGTCCTCAAGACATCTAGGGGACTCCTAGTTGTCTCCAAGGTGTATAATTCGTATACTTATACATCTTTGCATAACTATTTTTTCAAGAACTATATGTATTTCAACACCCTGCCACGCCCCACCGCTGTCCCCCTGCTGTCCCCCTGCCGCCCCTAAACTTAAACCCCTTCTCCCCGTGTCCCTTGCCATCCCCACCCTCGAAACCCCATGGAACACTGCAATGCATTAAAAATATTAGCACTAACTCCAAGTGTACTTGCCATGCATTGCCCAACAGCTATTAAAATGCTACAAGTGTGAGTAATCTCTACCTGAGAAATGTGCCCAGCCTCCAAAGCTTGTTTGGACCTCTTTCAATATACCTCTACAATGGCATTAACCTCTTTTTTCTAGCACTACAAAGTATACAAAATGCTCACTACTTGCCTAGGAAATCATGATAACATTGGCACCAACATCGTTGATTGAACCAAAAATTGCATTTGTTGTGCCAGTAATACCATCCATTCCCATTCTTTCAATATTAACCATAGTTGCACATTGACACGTCTCCCCCATCCCAGAAACTTGTCGGAGACGTCCTTGCTTGCAAGAGACATCTCACCAACATTTCCTTAATTTTTCTTTTAAAAAAAAAACTAAAAAGCCCTACATTTCAACAAATATCCATATGAAAAGAAAAAAATATGAATCAACATTTATGAATTTCAATATGTAATATCAAATATGTATTATGAACTCTTTGACATTTGTGTGTTTAAACTTTAAATTTAATGTTAAACTTTACCAGCGTTCATGTTTTGAAAGTTCAATGCCATAATATTTTGTTAATTTTAGTGATCGATTAACATGCAAGTAAATTAATTCAAAACCTTGACACAAAACACAGCAGATGGGAAAACCAGGGATAATATCATATACACACAATAGCCCACTCAAAAGGCCAACACACAGCATCACAGACTGATGCGAATACAGACTGAATGAATACAACTCTCTAATGATTATCTCAGCCTTCTATATAAATCTCAGATCGCTCTTGAATGGATACGCATATGATGAACTTTGAACTGTATGAGAATGAACTGAAGTGCGAATGAATGGATGGTCATTTGTGAACAAATGAAGTCATATATATATCAAATGATAGAAGAGACGCAACTCTTCAAGAACAAAGTCGGCTGACATAGAGATATTATAAAATGCAATAACAAGAGGTCGGCCTCTCATAGAAACATGTGCTTCTTCACAAGTCTTCAAGTCGGCCTCCAATAATGCCTTTTCATTTGGACGCAACCAATGAGAAGAAAGTCGACACATATATGAACTCGTGCCAATTAAGAATATGAGCTCTATAAATTAAATAGCTCTCAAGCTATTATTTAATTTATTCAATCAAGAACAAATAATGTGCTGGAAGAATACGACTGAAGCTGAATATAAACATCAACACTCCCTCTCAGCTAGGGAGGATACTTCCAGCTGCACAAGACAAGTCACCTCATCATGATGTCTATCACTATGGCTACAACCATGAGTGAAAAGAAGAATATCACCTCATCGTGATATTAGATATCGCCTCAACACGATATCAACCATAATGGCTACAACCATACTATGGTGTGTACAAGTGTTCATCACTTGCGTGATGTTGTCACCTCAACATGACTTTCACCATGGCTCTCCCAGAGGGTGAAACACAAGTACAAAATATGTCATGGAGTCACACACATGACATCCACCATGACTCTCTCAAGGGTGGAAACAAGGGCTTTCACCTCAAATCTCAAAGAGAAATGCATTAACAAGGGCTTGCACCTCAAATTCCTCCATCTCAGAGGAAAATGAATTAACAAGGGATTTCACCTCGAACTTCTCTTACAGAGAAGAACTCATTAAACAAGGCTCACCGACATCGAGACTCTTTTCTCACCAAGGTTGATTCTTCCACTCATACCAAGCTTATCTCGAAGTACACAAACTTTATCCTAGAGAGAGGCTTGTGAGAATGTCTCCGGCCATCTACTCATTAGTGCTAATTATACCTCAATCAGATAGCCTTTCAGAGTACCATATCTCTAATATAGTGGTACTTGATCTCAACATGCTTGGTTCACATGGAACACAGGATTGGATGTAAAGCCTACTTAACTCTTAATTATCACAATGAATGATAGTAGGCTCCATTGATTTTCCAAACAATCGCACAAGGAGCTTACAAAACCATACAACTTCTTGAGTTTCCATACAAGCTACAATATACTTTGCCTCTATTGTACTCAATGCTACAGATGGCTACTTCCTATTGCACCAGGATATCATAGCAGTAATCCCAAATCCAAAGCAAATAAACTGTGAGGTACTTTTCCTATCCAAACCACATCCCTACCAATCATAACTGATAACCATGTAACTCCAAGTCTGCATCTGAAGAATACCTCAACCGATATCCAACTGTGCCACGCAAGTATCTTAGGATATGTTTAGCTACAACAAGACGTATTTGTCTCGGGTCACACATGAGTTGACTAAGTGCACTCACAACATAACAGATATCTGGTCTAGTGTTAACTAGATACATCAAGGACCCAATCAATCGCTTCATACAATGGTGATCCACTAAGTCTAAAACTAGTTGCAGCCTTCCTTCAATTTATGTAGGTTGGTCTCCATGGGTGTAGACATGGATTTTCAATCCATCATACCAAACCTCTTAAGTACATCAATGGTGTACATCCCTTGACTTAGAATCATCTCATCTGGTTTCTGCCAAACTTCTAAGCCAAGGAAGTAATGCATGAGCCCAAGGTCCATCTCAAATTCAGAAGCCAACTCCTTCTTACACTTGAGAATCAAGTGATCTTCTCCAATAAGGATCAAATCATCAACATATAAAACCAAAATCAATGCATCACCATCAATTACCTTAAAGTATAGATTAGAGTCAGCATCATTCTTCAAGAAGCCCAAACTTGACATGTAATGATCAATTCTTTTGTACCATGCACGAGGAGCCTGCTTAAGACCATACAAGGCCTTCTTCAACCTGCAAACATGAGATTCCTTCCCATGTACCTCAAATCCATCAGGTTGCTCGATATAAATTTCTTCCTCGATCACACCATTGAGAAAAGTTGTCTTCACGTCCATTTGATGAATTTTCCATCCTCTAGATGCAGCAATGGCAATGATGGTTCTAATAGAAGTATAGCGAGCAATAGGAGCAAATGTTTCTTCATAATCAACTCCCTCTCTTTTCTCGTTAAAACCAATTTGTTTTAAATCTTGCTTTGTAATTTCTATAATTCCATCAACGAGATATTTAATCTTGAAGAGCCATTTTGAAGATACCATTGATTTGCCCTCGGGTCTAGGAACAATGTCCCAAACATCGTTCTTGAGAATTGACTGGTACTCCTTAGCCATAGCATCTCTCCAAACCTGCTGACTAGATGCTTCCTCAACACTGGAAGGCTCAGAATCAATAATCTGAATCATCAAGGCAACATAACTGGAGAACTTATGTGGCCTTTTTACTTTCTCCTCAATGTGCCTCTTAGGAGTTGCATAACTTTCAAATTTTGCATATAATGCTGGCCCATAGAGGTCTCTTTTCTCCTAATTACAATGTCGAAAATCTAATGAGGGTTCCAAGGGTTCAACTGATCAAGATCTTCCTTTGGTCTCCGTCTCCTCTCACTCTCAGAGTATGGTCAACTTCCATATCCCATGAGACTTTCATTATCAATCTCCATATGAATGCCCCCTCGATCTCCTAATGCAACATCTTCCTCAATGTGACATCCCATCGATCTTGATCAAATTTTTGTCCTCGAATGTATATCATGTGGTGGCCTTGATGTCTCATCAGAGCTCCACAAATATTCCCTCTTCTTGCTAGAAAGCTCCAACTTAGTTCTCTTTCCTTTGGAACATGAACATAGATGTGACATCCAAAGATCCTCAAAATGATGGCTTCAAGCTTCTTCCCTCAGAAAGGCTTCTTCCGGGTCAAGACATTCCCCAAGACCTTGTGAGGACTTTTGTTTGAACATATACCATCCCGGAAGCTTCCGCCCCATAAGAAGGTTTGCAAATCTTGGTCGATCATGGCCTTCACGCTTCCACGATTGTCCTATTCTTTCTTTCTCAACACCATTTTGTTGAGGATCATAAGGGACACGTAACTCCCCTCTTAATCCCTACATCACCAAAATCCCTAAAGCTGCCAAAGGTGTATTCTCCACCATTATCAGATCTACGGACCTTGATTCTTTTACCAAAAAGATTCTCTACCAAGGCTTTGAACTCCTTAAACCTTCCTAACACTTCCTCAGACTCTTTAGATTTCAAAAAATAAATCCAAGTCTTTCTAGAGTGATCATCAATGAAAAGAACATAATACAAGAAACCACTCGAAGAAGGAACAGACATAGGTCCACATAAATCAAAATGAATAAGGTCTAAAATACACTTAGATCTATTTTCTCTACTGTGGAGAGGGGCTTTTGAATTCTTACCCATAGCGCATCCCTTGCAAGTTCCTTCATGCTCCTGATTGAATTTGGGAAGTCCAGTGACCATCTTCTCCATGATAGGTAAGGCTCGGAAGTGGAGGTGCGCCAATCTTCGATGCCATAGATCACATAGACTTGAAGAATCATGAACTAATGCTTGAAGAGGACGTGTACATAGCCTATAGAGGCTTTCATGTCTAACACCAATTACTTGAGCTTCCTTGAAACTGGAATTCTCCATCCACACAAGAACTTTGCCTTTGGAGAAGGCAACTTGATATCCTTCATCTTCTAGGGCTGAAATAGAAATAAGATTGCACTTGATTCCTGGGACATACAAAACATCTCTCAACTGAAGTGTAATGCCAAAATCCAAATGTAGAGTAGAGGTTCCAATCCCTTTCACGGAATAGCCATTATCATCTCCGATAATGACTTGTTCGGAAAATTCTTTCTCCATCAAAACTTGATAAGTGCTTCTTAAATCCAGTGATGTGTCAAGAAGCACCACTGTCGATCAGCCAAGTGCTGGTGTTTGTAGGTACATTGCTTGATAGAGTTGAATAGAACAAGTATTCACATGAATCCTTTTGCGGAGAGGCATCATCAACATCTGCAACGGTGTCTTGTTGCTTAGGTCTAGTTGGAAAATGCTTAGCAAAGTGCCCAAACCACACCTAAAGCATTGAATCTTGACATGTCTCATTTCTTCTTGGAGGAGGTATCATCATTTCTTTATCTCGACTCCTCTTGAAGAACTCCTTTCCTTCCATCTTTTTCCTTTCTTCTTAGAAGCATGGAGGCGGCACTAATGTCTTCATTCTTGAACTTTGACCAACACCTCTAGCCACCAACCTTGATTCTTCTTGAATGCAGTCTACTCTTAGACAATCAAACTTAGGCAATTTTGATCTTGCACTAATTCCTTGAATATAGGATTCCCAAGACAAAGGAAGACCATTGAGAGCAAGCATGGTCAAGTCTTTGTCGTCAACCATATGGCCAATTGTCGAGAGTTGATCTCTCAAATCTGAAATCCTCTTGAAGTATGCAATCACCGATTCTCCTTTCACCATCTTCACATGGTGTAATTGTTGCTTCACAGTGCTCGGATGGTATTATCATACATTTCTTCCAATGTTTTGAACATTTCTCTTTGGCTGCCTTCAACTTTAGAGATCGAGTAGGAACAATATAATCCTAGCGAATGCCTTAACATGCACAAAAATTAATTCAAAACTTGACACAAAACACAGCAGATACCCTGGGAAAACCCTCCTCTTGAGGGAGAAAAACCCAGCCAATAATATCTCTTATATTATTGAGTCTTCAAAATGAATGATACATATACAATAGGCCACTCAAAAGGCCAGTACACAGCATCACAGACTGATGCGAATACAGACTGAATGAATACAACTCTCTAATGATTATCTCAGCCTTCTATATAAATCTCAGATTGCTCTTGAATGGATACGCATATGATGAACTTTGAACTGTATGAGAATGAACTGAAGTGCGAATGAAATGGATGGTCATTTGTGAACAAATGAAGTCATATATATATCAAATGATAGAAGAGATGCAACTCTTCAAGAACAAAGTCGGCTGACATAGAGATATTATAAAATGCAATAACAAGAGGTCGGCCTCACTTAGAAACATGTGCTTCTTCACAAGTCTTCAAGTCGGCCTCCAATAATGCCTTTTCATTTGGACGCAACCAATGAGAAGAAAGTCGGCACATATATGAACTCGTGCCAATTAAGAATATGAACTCTATAAATTAAATAGCTCTCAAGCTATTATTTAATTTATTCAATCAAGAACAAATAATGTGCTGGAAGAATACGACTGAAGCTGAATATAAACATCAACAATTTTCAGCTTTTAATGTAAAAATTATAAATTATTAAATTAGATAAAAAAATGCCATCTATAAATTAAATAGCCTCAAGCTATTATTTAATTTATTCAATCCAAGAACAAAATAATGTGCTGGAAGAATACTAATTGAAGCTGAACATAAACATCACCAGTTTTAATGTAAGAAATTTATAAATTATTAAATTAGATTAAAAAAAAATGGCATCTCCAAGTACCCCCCGTCTCCTATTTTTCAAAAATATAAGTACTGCTACTGGTACCAGCCTCCCATACCAGAACCAGTACCAGTACCGGTCTCCTGGCAACTATGATATTAACAAATGCCAAATTGTCAATGGTAGCAAAACCTTTTGCAGCCAAGTCTGGACCCAGCTGAAGGCTCTCTGCCTCCCTAACAGTAGTTTGACATAAAGTTGTCCCAGGAGATGAATGATTGAAAACATTTCTTATCATAATAGGAATATTGTACTTCATAACTAGAATTATTGTCCAAGGGTGCAAGATATCTGCCTCAAAATATGACATTTCCCATGCTTCCTAGTAGAATAGTGCCTTCAAAATCACAGCCTCACCAACTTTTCTAGGATCTGCACTATACACCAACAAAATCAATCCACATTGTCACACATCCAACTTTGGACAGAGTGCCCATTATTGGAGCAGAGAAGTCACTTCCATCTTTCTTCAATGTTATTTGAAGATTATCTTTAGTTCTAGCAATAAAACATGTTGCAACAATAGTCTCAGCATTCCACAAACATCTTTGCTGCTTCTGTGTTTGGTTCCAGAAACTGCTTTCCTAAATACCCAGTTGAAAGAAAAGCTTCTCCCATTGCTTCCCACGAAAAGTATCATCTTATATATTGCTTTCAAGGTGTGATTTATGTTTCTGCTCTTGGTGATAGTGGTTGTTTCTAGGTCCCCCATCCAACTTTACCTTTTCCTTATTTTCAACATTTTCCTTGCTATGCTTTTCAGCTAAAGCATGTCCTAACTCAGCTTCCTTAGTTTCTGCCATGTACATTTCTTCTACCATAGGCTTCCAAAGGCATACACGTGCATTTATGGACCAATTAGAAACCTGAGTTCTAGTCAGTCCTGCCTGCCTTGCTAACATATTTTATCGGGATCTTAGAGATACAAATGAACAAAATGCTAGCCTCAAACAACCAAGCTTGTAAGACAAAACCTGATCATTCTGGCAAACCTCTCTGCAGTCTCTATACATGTTGTTGAACCATACCTAGTTGTTGACAAGCCCATTGCTGTTGCAGCTGCTGATGTATGAAAAGCAGATGAGAGATTTGACTTTTTGTGACTTACTTGGGCTAGTGAACCTATCTGATCTGAGCTCTAAACTTCTATCAACTAGCACTTATCTCATTCCAAAGTGCATGGTGGGACTCTTGTATTTTTTTTGTAGCATATGTTCCCATCTTGAATGCTCGCTTTATAATGGAATATTGTCAAGCTGGTGCAACATTTTTTAATCACTAATATCTTCCATATTTTATGAGGTGTAATCCAACAGGCAATCAAAGTGTTTACTTCCCATTGATGACATGTAAATTTTTGAAAGATTGTAGCCTGAGATGTAGCTCTACCTGCTGGTTCAGCAGCACTGCGATTACTGTAACCCAAAACCTTATAATGAAGATTATCAATGGAATAAGAACCAATTGAGGCACCCTTCACAAATCAGTGCCCATCAATATAGCTACTTTGTAAGCCAATCTCATATGGAAATGGCTTCATCTTTTCAAGTCTTGCAATCTTCACCAATGTTTCTTGAACAACGATAGACATCATTGGAGTATCTCTTTCAAATATTTGATCTTGGCATTCAAAATGCAGTACTGATTTCTTATCGTGTTCATTTAGAGAGACACCTCCCTGGTGAGAGAACTCATTGACATTGCAAGAGTACCTCCAAGAAATTGTCAAAAGTTATGGTAGCTCTGAAGTCTTTTGACTTCCCTTGGTACATTATAAGCAGTGTGTCTAACTCCTCTGCGGTAACTGTCTTAGAATGGGCCCTGTTTGACTAAGCATTGGTCATTCTGTGAAACTATGCTTCCCTCACTTTGTAATATTCTAGTAGAAACTTTGCATGTTCCTCTGGAGCCACAACATATTTGCTAATAGCTTGGTCATTCTATCTTGGCCCCTCTGAATTCCTGTAAGGGTATCTTGAAATAAATCTTCCCTTTCATCTTTTGTCATCTTTCTCTCTTTATCTTCCAGTGCAATTTTAGACTTCCATTTGTCCCTAAGTTGACTTCTGACTTCTCTGTCACTCACTGACATGTAGTACAGATGTCAGGATTTCATTTTGGTTTTTTCCCTCTCTTTTTTCACAGCTTGATAATATCACAGCTTTGCTACCACTGTAAGGCCTAAACTAAATGCATAGAAATCAAAGCTGGAAAGACTCTAATAACAGATTTTTGTTCTTTATTATTATCTTTATGCAAATGCATACATTCAAATGGAAACCATTAGTCAATTACAACTAGCTAAACACACTCAACGTGCACATAGGTCTCCCTTGATGCTCCTAGACCCTCTTTAACATAATAGATTGAATGCATATTGATCTTGAGCACTTTACACAACCCTGTTGTATCCCTACACCATAGACTGTTTCCAAAGGGTTTTCATCCCTAAGAACAAGATGGTACACCTAAGGTTTCCATTCCAAGCACCAAAGCTGTTGTAGTGGCGTCGCCTTCCAGAATCTAACTTTTTGTTTTTTATTTTCAGAAAGTGTCATTCTCTTTACCCCTCAGTGTTTCCTTATACTCCCTATTTCATGCGACCCGTGATCATAGGCAGTTATCCCTTAAACCATGGCAGCTAATTGATCAGTCTATCCCTGAATTGCAAGTGGTTAACTAACCAGTCTACTCCCTTAATAGCAAATAGATAACTTGCTAAAACTGAACAATATTAACTGGGTAGAATGAAAGGGTCAACCTCTTGCTAACTGCAGACTCGGCTGTTAATTCAATTGACAGACACAGCAACCTTATTCCCATTTCAACTGCCTTACTCTAACTAAAAGACAAAAAACTACTATCACCTTATTCTATAATTCATCCCCATAGTTCTGCTGACAGGACACTGATTTCCTATCTCACTGCTAACAGAAAACTCACTCGGCATTGCAAATTAAAAGAAACAGGATACTTCTATGTTTTATTTTGTCAAATCATTTGGAATCTCATCACTATTTTGTCCAGTCCAGTCCCATGCTGACATACAAAAATCCTAGAAACAAAGCGTTATATTTTCACACTAATGTTTGCCTCCATTAGACCAAATAGACATACAAAAATGAAAAACCCATTCTTTAGTTATGCTTCTTAATCTAGCATTTTTCAGCATTTATCTCTTAGCATTCCAAATGACCAACCTTCAAAAATACTCCAAAAAATTTTGAGATGTTGTATTGAGACTTATTCTAAGAAACACCATCTGTGTGTACAAATTTGCTGCAAGATAGGCTAGTTTGCAATTTAGAGACAAGCCACAAGAAACAAAAAGTACATTGTACCTTTCAGCTTGGAAGCCCAGACTCTTGACTTCTAGCTCCTCAGCAAATGCTTCTTCTTCTGCTTTCCTATCCCTCCCAGAAGTTACTAAATCGGATAAATCTGTTGCATTCTGCAAACCAGATCTATGGAAGCATAAAGAACAACATTTGCAAATATGGGACAGATGATATGCCAATACTTTTTGCAATTACATTAATTAAAAATTATCATTAAATGACACTACAGTTAACCTGAATTAGAATGTCAAACAAGCGGACAAGTTCCTCTGGCTTTGTCATTTTTTCACCCTTATCTTCACGCAAGCCCTGTTGTTGACGACTAAGCTTACTTTTTGCAAGACTCACAAGTAGCTGATTGCGCTCCATAGTGCGTTGAATTATGACACATCCAACAGCCTTATCAAGGCCAGTGAGATCCACCTTCACATCTTCGGTATTACCTGCAGTGACCTACAAACCATGAAATTTAATAATGGAGAGCAAGTGAATGAGGGTTTGTCAATGCATTTGACCAGCATCTCAACTTGTAAAAAAACATGGCAAAAGAACAGTTATATTGTTCCATAAAACCATGGTTATAGCTTGATTTGCCTAAAATTACTATAATATGGAACTAGCAAACAGAGGTTAGCATGCTGAAACTTACAAGATCATCCCAAATGTTTCGTCTAGCATCGTGATATGCTGAAAAGATTTTATCAAAAACAGCAAGCCTTTTTTCTGCTGTTAGAGAATTCGATGAAGAATCATAAAGTTCCTTTTCTAATTCTTGAGCTGCTTAAAGACAAATAATAAACAAAAAACAAATAAGCACAATCAATACATGTATTGAATATGTATAAAATAATATTATATTATATATATAGAGAGAGAGAGAGTGAAAAAGATTTCCAATCCCTGATTGGTGTTATTGATCAATGCTTTTCAATAACAAGGTTTTTACATTGTTAAAAAAAAATTGATGCAAACAAGTATATTCATAATTGATAGCAAAGTGAATTGAAAGGTTTCCTAGGCTACTGCAGATGCCATGAAATAAATATGAGCACCTTACCACAGAATGTTATTCCAGAAAGATCAGTGTTTCTTTTAGGTATATTACTTGTACAATACAGCCAATTTCTTACAAATGTAAAAACAACTACAAGCTACAAGTTATCCTATAAACCCAATACATAGCAAACCTTGTAAACAACAAGCTAGATTAACAACTTGAGAATACACATAACCCAAAGCTTCATTTTGTAGCATATGTATTACTATATGAATTACTTTACGCAAAAGGGCTCAATTTTTTCTTTAAAAAATAATTATAAACCACGATTTGGCGTTTTGGCTCTATATTAGAATTCTTTAGAATAAGTTAAGCTCAATTCCAATGGTAAACGAAGTTCAGATGTCAAATATAATACACCATAAGGATTGACAAAATATGAGTTAAGCTCAATTCTAATGGTAAACGAAGTTCAGATGTCAAATATAATACATCATATTGAGTTCATTTTTTCGTTTTATTAAGAGTAGAGATCTGCAAACTGATTTTTTTTTGCATGGGGGATTAATTTCCTTGCAACAGATAAGGATTGACAAACTCAGCAAGACTGGCAATGAGATTGAAACAGTTCCAGGACAAAAAATTATGATTTAACAAATCTAACCAAAGTGATTAATCTGCAAAGGGGGTTCATTTTCAGCAGTTCCATGAAAGGAAAACATGACAGACTAAAGGCAGCAATGAGTTGTTTTCATTTCCCTACAATAGGTAGGGATGGGAAAACCCGGTCCAGGTTTTCTAGGATTGCAGGTTTGATGTCCAACTGAACGTTCATGAGAGCAGTGCATTCAGCAAAAAGAAACAAGATCACCATCACACATAGATGAAGGGAGGAAGGTCAAAGGTATCTTTATATACAATCTATGTCACAAGGTTCGAATTCGAATTCGAATTCAACAACAATAAAATTCAGATGAAATTTGATAAAGGTAAAATCGAAAAAAAATTTGACATTAAATTCGCCTTATATAATTTTATTTTTTTAATATAAATAATTTATCTATAAAATATCAAAATAGTTTATACAGAGTAAATTAAAATTATTTAAAATAATATATAATAAATTTAAATAAATTAGAATAAGTTTAAAATTTTGACTTAAATATTTAAATTTTATATATTAAATATTAATAATATAAAATATAAATTAAATATTTTAAAATATTAAATTTTAATTTATAAAATATTCACATTAAAAAATAAAATTCAATAAAACAATAAAAGAAAATAATATTAAATTTAAATATATGGCATGTTTCGTAAAGAGACTTTTGCCTAACATGAATTCATGCCACTAAACAGCTCACCTGCGACTCATTGTGTTCATTATCTCCTCGCAAATCCCTTTTTTCATATTTTTCATCAATTAAAAACGTTCCTTTGAAAA